>CANXYC011560640.1:0-10972 GCA_948193065.1 Aleurites moluccanus | reverse complement strand
ATAATCATGCATGATTTGCATTATATATGCTATAATATTTCATTTGAGCCAATAAAATAGAGTTTGATACCCAAAAACACAAACAGTGCAAATTGGCTCGTAAATAAGCCCGCCGAAACGACCAAAATTGACCTAAACTTTGTCTTGCGATAAAATAAAATCCAGAAAGCCAATTGGGCCACCACTTGGCCCAATCATCTAGTCTCGACCTAAGCTTCAAAACAGTACCTCATGGTCCACCTAATTCCTTTGGTAACCTAGTTAACCAGAAACAACTCAAAAATTCCAAAACAGACCCGTAACGGCAAGTACTAGTTGCGGCAGCGCAACTGGGCCCTGCGGGTATTTTTTTGATATCTTACCAATTTGTTCCATTATTCTTTATATATATATATATATATATATATATATATATATGATCATTATACAGCTATATAAGTTCTATTTGTGCTATATTTAATGATTATATGGAGACACAACCATATGATATTAAAACAGGACTACATCGATGGGTAGTGTAAAATTTCATCGATCGTGTGCACACTGGTGTTAATCAAGTTGACCATTGCTAGAGAGGGTGTAATATTCTCTAGAATTCATAAATTGACCCATGTTAGGGAGGGTGTAATATTCCTTACTCGTAAAGCTTGATCCCCTTTGCGTTTAGTGATCTTTGCACTTTATTATTATGCTTATTACAGACAGTATGATTACAATGGTTACTGGACTCAATCCTGTTATATCATATGTGCATTGACTTGTATGTTGAATATTGATATGAATACTCATATGATTACTGATACAGATTCTTGTTACTTTTTTTATTTGTTATCATATATTGATTCTACAGGCCATATAAGGGAAACTATTGGTAATATAGCATTTACTGCATTTTTATACATATGGATTCACTGAGTATTTTTATACTCACCCCCTTCGGTGGTTAACATTTTCAGGTCAGCAGTGAGACCCGTATTCCATTGGCACATCTTATCCTCGCTGTGGAAATTTTGATACTTGTGACATGTAAATTCTAGTTCCAAAAGTATATGTAAATGTTTGTACAATATAGAGGTTCCATGGTACTATAAATTAAAGTTTGGCATGTATATATGTATGTTAGCATCTTATAAACTTACATATAAGTTACACTATGGAGATATATACATATGTGATGAAATGAATGGATATGATCTGATATACAAATATTTTTATTGAATTGATATTGGAGATCCAGAGGGATCCTTAACTTGAGAATAAATGTTGAAGTATATTGTGGAAGTGTATATTTGTATGATTTTCAGCTGGGCATAATCCTTATATAAAAGAGATGCTGCCCAAATTTTCATAGAATTGTCAAGCCATATTAAGCTTGTTATTGAATTGCATGCCATATAGTACAGTTATTTAGGTTCTTCGTGGTACTGGTAGCTTAGGCAACATCCGTACCCTAGTACCGTCGCAGGTCCCAAGTTGGGTCGTGACAGGTAACTAGGATAGTGGGTTGGTTTCATTGGTATAGTTTAATAAGATAGTGGGTCGGTTTCACTATTTTAGGATTTTGCTGAATTTTGGTTGAGTGTTTCTGGGTCAGGTTCTTTGTTTTGTACACAAGTCTGAATTGGTTTGATTTTGGGTCATAGGTATGGTTTGGACTTATTTTGGGGTAAAAGGACATACTCCACTAGTACAGGTTAGGTTTAGTAAATGTTTAATGGATCGATTGTGGGTTAATTTGGGCATAGGTTTGAAATAGTTTTTTATTTAGTGGGTTTGGTTCACTATTTTGATATAGGTCGGGTTTGTACTACTTAAGGTAAGTGGTCTGGTTCACCATTTTTTAACATGGTAAAGGTTTAGTGGGTTAAATAGTATTTTAGGCTCTTCTTGAAAGCATTTAGCTTTTGAGTAATCTCCTTTGGGGGGTACAGATCATTCCTATTTAAGATGAAAGCCATTTTTGTTTAGGGTTTTTAAGGTGAAGGCAATTTCTATTTAGGGAGTTTAAGGTGAGGGCCATTTCTATTTAGGGCTTAAGGGTTTAGGACTCAATGTTTCTAAGTCCTAGGGTAAAGGGTAAAAGTTTTTAACATACTTAGGTTGAATTTCAACTAGTTCAAGGTACAGCCTAGACTTTATTAGGATAGAATGCATGCTCTTTGCATTATGAATGCATGGTTAAAAATTGGTTTATGATTATGCAATCATATTATGGTTTGAATCATTTAGGGTGCATATAATCTAGGGTTTGATTTCTAGATTCATTACATTAAGGCTAGGTGGCTTGGATAAAGGGTACTCATCACATTAATGCAATGATATACCTAACCACATGTGAGTCAAATAACCTCGCATAGGTTTAACAGTACTACTGCCCGCTACACCTCAAAAAGATTGAAGATTCGTCACAAGGTGGATGCTTTTGCTATCTCCCAACATACTCAAAGAGAGTTTCCAGGTCAATGCTACTCTCTATCCAAAGGCTTTGATTTGTAACTGGTTATGCAAAGCGATGCACGAAAATTAACAATTAAATAGAAATGCAAACAAAAGTTACTTCAAAAAAGAGTATTATTTCCTTTTTGAACTAATTAGTAGTCCTCTTGACTTTTATAAAAAGTTTGTCCCTAGTGAAGTTGTCAACTGTAAGGCCTTACCCGAGCATCTAGATTCTCATTCGGGTGATCCTTCATGCGATAAAGGAAGCATTTGCCTTACATTTGCAAATTATTATCTTTTACTTTTATTTTGAAAATTTGTAGAGTCGCCATCTTTGTTTTTAAGGGAAATGAAAGGAAAATCTGATTTGACTCCAAATTATAACCCAAAGATAAAATTACTAGACCTTTGAATCGAGACTAAACTCAAGGACTAGATTTTCTGCAATACCCTAGAATATTATAACTATCATGCATGAATTTATTCTCAGTATGTAGTCCTTTAGTCTTGAAATGGTAGGAAATAATTTTAGAGATACAGTTAGAAAGCAAATTTGAAACTTTTCCGAAAATTGGCAATGTCGGGAACACTGCCGAAAAATGAGTAGTCCGGTCAACAGAAGAATTTCTGAAGTTGACTTGGGGGTAAAAGATGACCATAATTTATGTCTAATTTTGGTAAAAAGAAAAAAAAGTGAAAATCATTTAGGAACACTGAAAAAGTAAGTAATGGCATTTTCGTAAATAAATGGAAATTCAAGGTGAATAGTGGAAAGTGGTTGGTCAGGGTTATAGAATGACTCCAGAACCATTTTTATAAATAAGTATAAATTAAAATAAGCCTATTCACTTCCAACTCTAATATCTAAATCCTGACAGAATTGTTAGAATAAATTACAGAAGATTTAAGGATCAAAGTGTAAAGGATAGAACTTAGGGGATTAAGTTGTAATTGTGCAATTTAGCTTTTCTTTATATTTTTCCATAAGCATTTCGGATGAAGCATTTTCCTTTCTTATTTTCTTGCTTGGCCGAAATATTTGCTCCATTTCTTCTCTCAATTTCTTCATCAAATCTTCACCAAATTCATTAAAATTTGATAGAAAACTTAAGCTCTCATTTAACTTCATCCATTTCCATCATCAATTTGTAGATTGGAGCTAAGAATTTGGAGGACAGTTCAAGGAAGCAATTTGGCCAATTGGTGTCAAAGAGGTAAGAAAGTTGTTTTGTTTAGTTTGATTGATGATTTAGTGTTTATTTAGGTTCAATTGAATGGGTTTATGGTTAATTTGCTTTAATTTATCCAATTGAATGGAAATCCCCAAATTGTGTTGGTTATTTAAAGTTGTAAGATTGGATATGTTGAATTAGTGTTAGGAATTGTTAATTGATGTTAGAATTTGCTAATTGGATATGAATGGATAAGTAATTGATGGTTTAATTGATGTAGAATTGGAGAATTGTCAAAGGTGATTTTCAAAGTAGCAAATTTGGGCTAATTGGTGGGAATTGGTGGAATTAACTTGTGCATTGGCTATTTAGAAGCTTAGGTGAGTTTACATTGCATCATTTAACATATTTGAATCATTGAAATGTTGATTGGAAACCATTGATGAAAAACCCTAGTTGGATGAACCATATTGCTCCATATATGCCTATGTTTTGCTTTGTTTTTCTTTGATTTTCCTTGCCAATTTAATCCTATTTTAATGTTCTTTAATCTTATTTCTTTATACCTTTGTTTTGTTTGACAATGTGGTTTGTTGTTTCTTTGATTGGGCAAGTCAAATTTGCCACCAAACCTAACCTTTTGGATGGCCAATATATGCCCACCAAGTGTTCGATGAAATGCCTAGTTCATTTGCCATAGGCCTATTAGTTTGCATGTCATAGGCCTACCAATTGAATGCCATTGTCGCCAGTGACATTGGCATGCCAATTGACCTACCATTTTCGGCCACCGAACCAACTTTTGTTTTATATCTTTCCTTATTGCCAAACCCTTTATTATTGCTTGTATATTGTATTTAGCATTTCCATTGATTATAATGAATATTGTACTGACTAATACCAAACTGACTGTTATTATATTGACTGATATCTGGATGCAATTTTTGCTTATGGTATCCCTTATTATTGACCCTGGTATGGTTTGGCAGAACTACCGATTCGACAGGGTAGTGGGAAAATACTGTCGACCTTGTGTATATTGTACTATTGAACCCTAGCTAGGAGGGGTTATGGTCCTGGCCGTAGGGCCAGATCAGCCTTATGCTTATTGATACTGGAGACCTACTTGGTCCATATTTGACTGACTGGAGATTGTATGATTTCTTTTCATATAGTCCATCCTATTATTTGTCTTTCCATATGTAACCGAGCCTATTTGTTATTTCTTTGGCTTTACTGTACTTTGATATCCTTACTGTAGATTGTATTTCCTTTTACTGATACCATTTCCTAGTTATGCCTATTATTTTTTTATTGTGATGCATGTAAATTCATTGAGTATCATCTATACTCACCCGTTTCATTATTTAACCATTTCAGGAGAGGAGTAGGTTGCAGGATTTAGTCTTCTAACTTTCGTGGATTCCTGCTACAGACTGTTGTGTATATTTCTGATACATTTTGTATTTATTTTTTATGTTCATTATCTAGCTGCTCCATGGGTATGTACGGGTTAGCTAGGAAATGAACATTATATGAATGATGTTTATGATATTATTATGAGTTCTTTGAAGGTATTATGACATGATATATGAATGTTACAACCACTTGCAGAATGATTACATAATGCATAATTGGTTAATAGAATGACTGATAATTAATTAATAAATGAATAATATATCGAGGTTTATAGATTGTGCATATGATACTGGGTTATATGGGTGCTTGTCGCTATTGGCACTTCCCTTGCCCTAGGACCATCATGGGTCCGAAAACCGGGTCGTGACATTTTCAGTTTTAAATAACTCTCATTTTGGCTTTCAATTTAATAATCGATTTATAAAAATAAGATTTCATGAACAAGTTATAAGAATGGCAATTAAAATAAATGAATAAAGTAATTCACAACATTCATAACATAAACAATAAAGAATAAAAGAATTCAATTATATTACAGTCAAAACCTAAAATAGGGGATGTTAACTCTAACCCTTATGGGAATTCTAAGTTAACCATACATTCCCCAAAATACAATATACGATAAACGTTATTGGAAAGAAAAAAGATAGGTTTTTTAGTGTTTTTAGATTTGAAGCTATGAAACAACTTGCCTGCGTATCCCTTTGAATAGGAATCAAAACCTATGTATTTCTTCTTTTTTGTAAAGGGGTTAGATCCGATTTTAAGAAAATCTGATTTTACCTCATCCATTTTATCATATTTTGGTTCTTTAATTGATGCTTTGCCAATTTAAAGAAAGGTAAAAGAGTAGAGATGAATTTTGAACACGATACTTTGCTTCACAACTTAGGGCAGAGAGCATCTTAGGGTTCTTCCGGATCAGAGTTTCACTTTTGTTTAGGTAACCAAATTAGTCCAAAGGTCTAATTATTGTCCCATTTTAATTACCGAGTTGAATTAAATAATCAAATTAACACAAGGGTGATGCTAGATTGACTCAAAGAGAGATCAATCTAGGTCTTCTATTCCTCCAACTCAAAGTGAGTTGAAGAATCGGTTCGAAATCAAAGAGAATTGAACCACTTATAGTAAAGAAAGCTGAATAAAGGGAGAGAAAGAACAGCCAACTAAGGAAAACTCTACTTAGTTGTTCTGGTGTTTTTTCTTTTCTTTTCTTTTCTTTTTTTAAGGTTGATAGAGGCTTGAATTTATATGGAAAAGGTTGGGATCAGGCTAGATGAAATTTCAATGTGGAATTCACGAACTGCTTTGGTAGCAGAAGGGCTTCACCTTAGCGGCAAGAGGCAAGAGAAGTGACAGCAGTGGGCCAGGCCACTAGCGATAGTAGCTCCCCTTAGTAGCGCCGCCGCCACCACCAAGGCATGTAGCTGCCACTAGTGGTAAGGCCAGCTGCCACCAAGGTCCGTTCTAGCACTTTTTTGTCACATCCTACTTTTAGGATGTGACGGTCCTAGGGCACAAGGAAGGCATAAAGTCACCTACACTCGTAGAACCCCTATTGATTAATTTATAGAAAAAATGTCAAAGTTTTCCCTATATTTTTCATACTATTCCCGACCCAAAATCAAGTCTTTCAAAAAATTACACAGCCCGCATAAGAATTATTTTTACACTCCCAATAATTTGGCATCCTTATACTTTCAACTTCACAGTTCATACAAACATACATGGCACTTCTAAATCTCTTTCAAAACATGTGAATTTCATTTTAGTTTTTTCAGTATCACTATCTTTATTACTTCACTATCATTATCATTATCAATCATTAAGCATTACACATTATAGTCATTCATTACTAAACTTTAATAGCAAATCACTTAATTGTCAATTACTTCACTATTTATACATTATTATAGTACTTTGTCACCTAATTATATATAGTACCATGGAGCTCTAAGAGTTGACACTTATGACCTTTAGAGAATAAAATTCTACCTCGATGTACTTGACGTCCCTAGTCGGAAAAGAAATTGACTTGGATTCAGCCCTCTCTATCACATCCCTGTAAAAAAATTATAAACCGCTATATAGTGAATATAACTCAATGAGTAAAATACATATATCATGCTTATAAAGTCAATTATTCTCAATAATAAAGAACGACTAACAAGATATATTTGAGAATATTGGTTTACAATAAATAGATAGAGATGATGCCAATAAAGAAATATGGAACACATAGGTCATTACTCAATGAATGAATGAGTCAATAATAATAGTAAGAAGTATGGCAGAAAATTTTGGGTCCATATAATCCACATAGAAAAGCTACATATCTCAGTAGCAATCAATCAATTTAAGCATAAGGTTGATTAGACCTTATGGCTAGGACCTTACCCCCTCTTAGCTAGGGTCTGTATAGAATACTCATTGTGCACAATGCCGATATAGTAAACCCTACCCATCGGTGGGCCTTTCTATCATAATCATATTATTGTAACAATGAGATTCAGATAGAATAGGCATATAACAAATAATCATATTTAAGATTCTATATCAATAATCAAAAGTCAATGGAAGAGATATTCAAGTAATGAAGATAATTGGAGAAGTTCATGTAATTCATATATATATATAGATATAATCAAATTTTAGCAAAGCCAACTTAGAAAGGAATGAAAATCCAAAGTAGAAGGATTCAATAATTTTAATAGAGTAAGACAAAGCATTGATATATTTACATTACTCATCTTAACTTATGACTTGTACATTTTCCTTTTCCTTTATTCTTCATTCTTTGCCTTATCTCTTATGGTACCCATCACGTTTCTTATTTATTTTTAACTCTACATATCCAATTAATTTCAATTTAGAAGCTATTTAATATAAAATTACATTAATTACACTTATATTTAAGAAATTCCTAAATTTTCCAAATCACTAAGGTTTTTCTGTGTAACATTCCATACTGGCAGCCTATGTTCCTTAATCCATATCTCATTCTAAATTTATCCAAATGCTTTAATTCTTATTCCTAATTAAACTAGACATATCAATCTCTAACATATCCAAAATTCACCTTATTCTTATTATTACACAATTTATAGTGTTAATTTAAACTTAGCCTTATAACCAGCCCTGCTACCCTGCATTCCGCCTGTAGTTTGTACTGTTTATTTATATCTCATTCTATACTAAACTAATTATTGTAATTCTTTTTTATATTGAAAATAAATATATAATATTATAACATATCCAAATTTCAGAATATTTGGATCACTGTACAACTATTAGTGAATTTTTAAAGTTAAACTACTGTCCTGAAAACTTTTTCCTAATAGACCCTATTTCCATGCCCATAATTAATTTCATGTTCATCCAATTATAAAATCATTTTATATTCATTTAGATAACATATAAATAAACATCTTTCATTTTTAATGCTTTCTCTAATTCAGAATCTAAGGTTCTCATATCAATAGAACTCAGTATTCTATATTTTGTTTATCAGTCAATTATGACAGTCTATACTTATGGCTCAATATCTCATAAACCAAAAATCTAATTAAAAAAACCCTTTCACAAGCGTATATATAAGACATAAATGAACACTTTTTATGTTGAACACTTCTTCTAATTTTGTCTCTATCATTATGTACAAGAAAAAAATCAGTAGTATTTTTCAATAATCCTAATTTTGAATCAGTCTTTGTTTTTACTTAATAACTCTTTCTTCACTTTGAATTTTACAAATTTCTTTTATAGAAATCTAATTAATATATTTATATACAACTTTTATGTTTTGAAAATCCTCAAATTCAGTCATTAAAATTTTGGATTAATGTCTAAAAATTACTGCCTTAAAACAAATTTCAGAATCCACTTAAACCCTAACTCATCTTTAACACTTTTAGCTTATTTACCTCAATTATTTGCAAAATCAAGTTATAGAACTCTTAAATACAATTAAAAATGATAAGTTTAGAATCATTACCTTGCACTTAGATGATTATTTTCCTTCCCTTTTTCTTTTCCAAAATAACTTAACATAATCTTCATCAACTTCCTTTCTTCACTCTTCTTTCTTTCATCTCTTCCTATCTAATTTTGGTTTATTTCTTTGGAAGGGTTAGGAAATATTTTTAGTTATTTGCTTCTTTATGTGGTTCGGCTCTCTCTCTCTCCCAATAGCTAATCATTCCCTTTTCTATTATATACTCCATACATATTAGAAAAAAGTAATATAGAAAATTATAGAATTTTCTAGAATTGCCAAATGTTTACTTTCTATTTGAACATACAAAATAATCTTTAATCAAATATCACCCCATTCATTTACTTTGGCCAGCCAACTCATGCTCCTATTCTAGAATTTTGGTATAAATGGGTGGGTCCCACAACTTTGCTTAATTGCACTTTGTCCCAAAAAATTTCTTAATTGCATTTTGACCTCAAAATATTTTGTAATTTATTTTATTTATTCTGTTTAGATTCAACCTCAACTATGGAGAGTGAAATACCTTATCTTGGGCTGTTCTATCATTTAAAAATATTTTTGGATCAGTTCTTGCTCTCAGACAGTGGATTTCCAAAATTGCCCCCAAAGTTGTCATAAATTACGATTTTTCCTGTCTTTAAAATTTCAGTATTCCCAATGACTTTTCAGGTCTTTCTTTTCACCATAATTTCACATAAAATTAACTAATTTAATCTTTCCAGGTATGGGTCAGAAATTCTTAAATTAGCCAGACTGCTATTTCTCCGATAGTGTAATTAACACTGGCATTTTTCGGGACAGTATCTCAAAAATGGCACGGTTGAGATTCAAAAATTTATGAGTATTACACTGTCACACCCTAACACTACCAGTGCGATGATGCTAGGGCAAGGGTAGGCATAAGGCCACCATAAACCCGTAGAACCCTAACTGAACCTACCTCAATCAATAATCATACATTTTAACCAATGCAAAATATTATATCTTATAAATCATTATTTATAATATGACCTCTCTACATGTTCCTTACCGATCAAAAGATGAATCCAACATCTATATGGAACAAGTGAGAGTCTACAAATACCATCCATGGCTACAAAAATCAAAACATCTCATATCTAACTATGGAGCTCTAAGAGAATGTACCTCAACATACATGATTATATATATATACATATCTCAAAATAATATCCAAAGATAATTACATCCAAGCTTCTTTGGAAGAATAAGTCAAGAAGCTCTATCCTCTGGATTAGCTTTCTCTCGAGCTACACTAGCACCTGAAACCACAGAAGAAGGATGAGCCTTCAACTCAATAAGATATGAACAACATAAATCAAGAATCTGAATATCAAATCATGAACATGAATATATATATTTATATATTTGGGTATGAAAGAATCTCAAACTTTTACTTAAAAGGAACATGAGTGCTTATAATAATTAGCACTATCAAATCAAATCATGGTTCTCATTTAGAACATAAAATGCCCACAAATGATGGTATTATCAAATCTCATATGATAGAACCGATCTCATATCAAAACATACATACCAGTAGCCTTGCTACCTTAACGTGGCACATATGCTTGTGCAGGCATAGGCCTAGAGCTCGTGACCCCTCTAGGTAGAGCACTGATACTATACCCTATCAGCAAGTTCCCATTATGCACATTGGACCAATGAATTTACTCTCATTGGGAAAAGTATTCTATGCATATATGTCTCATGTTCATAAAGAAGATACTGTGTTCTCAACAAATCTGAATTTGGTCAAGAGACCAATTAGCATTTATAGCAAAGGCTTAATCATGATCTTGGTCCAAGAAACGACCAAGTCATTGTCATATATATATATAACGAATACATAATGCAGGTCATAATATTACAGTGGCAATACTGAATGTAGATATATATATATATGAATATTTAGCAATCATCT
>CANXYC011560540.1:0-10401 GCA_948193065.1 Aleurites moluccanus | reverse complement strand
TATATATATATATCAAGTTTGGTTTATTATATAGACCAACTAAAAATAACAAAAATATATTAATATATTAATTTTGTATAACTTTATATTTAATTGTGATATACAAAAATATAATATCGTGAAAAATCAATAAAAAATTTCAATTTTTATAAAATATATATAAATTTATTAACATTTTTAAATACTTAAATTCTAGTATAAGAAAGATTAATGATAAAATAATTTATTTTATTTCTAAATAAAAAATTTATTTTTAATTTTCTACTTTCTCCTCCTCTAAATTATTTGACCCACTTAATTTAGAAATATTTACTTATTTAAAAATTAATAGTTAATATTTAGCAATTAATAATTATTATTTATTTATTAAATTATCACTAATTAATTTAACAAAATATTAAGTTGATATATTGAAATTTATTTAAATGGTTAATGATATATTGAAATTTATTTAAATAGTTAAATGGTTACTGAATCTATTCGCAAATTTATATATATGTATTTTTTTTTATTTTTTCTCATATATATAAATATATTAAATATTTTATAAAATAATTATTTATAAATCATTATTATATATAAACCTCATTTATTATTTAATAGTTATTTAATTAATAAATTTTATAAATAAATTTTTTTTATATTAAAGAATGATAATTTAATATTATCAACTTATCATTTAATAAATTAATAGTTAGTTATTAGTTATAATTAATTAATTTATTATTAGAGTATTATTTAACACTTGTAATTAGTAATTAATAATTTATTAGTTATTATTTAATACTCAAATTAATTTTTAATATTTAATAATTACTACTTATTAGTTATCACTAATTAATTATTTATTACTTATTAATAAATACTTGTAAATAGTTATTAATATTTAATTATTTAATATTTAAATTAAATATGAAAATATTATAATTGCTATAAATTATATAATGTATAACAAATTATAAATAACAATTAATGATGTGATAATTAAATTTTTAATAAAATAATTAATAATATTTTTATTATGAAATACAATTTGGATTGTATCTATGAAAATTAACATAAAATTTTAATTGTAATTTAATAGACAATAAAATAATAAAAATTATAAAAAAATTAAGATGTATATATAAATTATTTAAATATAAAATTCAATTAATTTGAAATTAAATATAAAAATTTAATAAAATTAGTTTAAAATCTATTTTATTATATAATTTTATTAATATGTTATATAATATTTATTAATTTATATGAATAAGTAAAATTATTAAAATAATAAATTATTAATAATATCTAAAAATTAAAATTAATATATTAATATTTTATCATATACAATTAGTCATGAATTGGTGTTTTATATTATTTTATTTATTATATATTTTATTAAAATATATTAACATATGTTAATTATTGTTATTATTATTAATTGTATGTTAGATAATATATATATCAAAAATTTAAGTTCTAAATTGTTTGATTTTAATAATAAATATTATAATATTAATTTTATTTTTAAAAAATTAAATTACCTAATAAATTTTATTATCTTTTTTAATTTATTTCGGAGGAGGATTAAATTATAAATCAAGTTATAGGTCGAATTATTTGAGTTGAATCATCATGTTAAGCGATTTGATTCAAAAATTAAATTATTCAGATTCAAATTATTTAAGTCGGCCATTTTCGAATTATATGTTAATTTAAACAGATTATGAATTGGATTAAGGATTTGCGACCTCTACTGTTACCCATTAAAACTAAAAAATATTTATTTATAAAAAAAAAAAAAGAAAAGACAAAAGAAAGGAAAGAAACATATTGACAAAGCCTATAATTCGAAACGAAGAAGAAGACAAACAGCAGTAAAAATATTGCGTAATTCGACAGCGAAATAAATCACAATAAGAAAAAAATAAAAAATAAAATTGGCAATATAAAGGAAGCCACGTAGAGATATTGATCGACGCAAGTTCATAAACATAGCTGCAGACACAACGAAGAAGAAATTCCAAATCTGAAAATCAAATTTTTTGTTTTTGATTATAAAAATGGCTGGCCAATCTCGGAAATGGATGATACTTGTTGCCACTATTTGGATTCAAGGTTTTACAGGGACTAATTTCGATTTTTCAGCTTATTCTTCGGATTTGAAATCTGTTTTGGGGATTTCTCAAGTTCAATTGAATTATTTGGCTGTTGCTTCTGATCTTGGGAAAGTGTTTGGTTGGTCTTCTGGATTGGCTTTATTGCATTTTCCGTTGTGGATTGTTCTTTTTATAGCTGCTTTTATGGGTTTCTTTGGTTATGGTCTTCAATGGCTTGTAATAAGGAATGTCATCTCTTTGCCTTATATTCTGGTACGTTATCATTTTCTCAGTCTTCTTTTTAATTTATTTTCTTGCACTTTCTTGTTGGAGAGAGAAACTATTGTTTTTCTTTCTTTAGAAATTCTGTGCTATTTTTTCTTTTTATCAGTCCTTAATGGGCAAAAAAACCCTCAAAAGTTTAGCAACTCTCTACTTCCATTCAAAATCTTATTTTAATATTCAAAAACTCAAAACTTTTTCTTTTTTATCCTTTTTCAAGTTTAAAGATTTAGAGTTGCAATTAGTACTCTGATAATCGAAAAACTATTAAAAACACTTAAAATAAAAAAAAAAAATATTTAAACACTAAAATGTTAGATTTTAAAAAATTCAAACACTACTATTATAATTTTTTCTAAAATGTTATATTTTTTAAAGTATTTAAATAATTTGCTTTACATTCTAAAACAAAAGTTAATTAGGTTTTCAGTTTTAACTTGTTTACTCTTTTTTGTTTTTTTGAAAATTTACTCTCATTTCTGATTTTGGGAAGTTCACAACCACTTTACAAAATAGTTATTTCATTCCCAATGATGCATTTAGAGGTTATTATTTTTTATGTAAACAAACAATTTTATCTTATTTTGCCACTCTACATTTAAGGGCCGGTTTGTTTTTGAAGTTAATTACTAACCGTGAACAATAAAACAGCTAACTATTAGTGATTAACTTTTAATAATTAATTCCTCAAAAAAAAAAATGTTAATAATTAATAATCATAAATTGTAAATATTAGTGTTTTAATTATACTTTAAATCACTAAATTTTAAATCATTATTTTAATATTAAAATTTATTAAATAATATTAATTTCTGATTAAAAATTTAAAATTCAAATATCAAATATTAGTTTTCGAAGGGTTGAGGGGGCTGCTGTGTATTTTTACACAGCAGTTCCTCATGTGACCCATTTTAGCTACTTAAAAATTTTTAAAAAATTGTGAAAAAATTATATTTTGATAGTGTTTGATGTAATGAATCTATTGATGCATTTTTTATTCTAAACAAAAATCATTTGGATTGCTAAAAATGTATTGGAAATGCGTTAAATTTAGACCGTTAAATATAATATATAAAATTTCTAATGTGTTTTTAGCAGTCCAAATAATTTTTGTTTAGTATAAAAAATATATCAATAGATTCATTACATCAAACACTATCAAAATATAATTTTTTCATAATTTTTTAAAAATTTTTAAATAGCTAAAATGGGCCACATGAGGCACTGCTGTGTAAAAATACACAGCAGTCCCCCTCAACCCGTTTTCGAATGGATTGAGGGGGACTGCTGTATATTTTTACACAGCAGCCCCTCATGTGTCTCATTTTAGCTATTTAAAAATTTTTATAAAATTTTTAAAAAATTATATTTTAATAGTGTTTCATGTAATGAATTTATTGATATATTTTTTATGCTAAATAAAAATCATTTGGATAGGAAAAAATGTATTAAAAATTTTATATATTATATTTAACAGTTTAGATTTAACGTATTTCCAATACATTTTTAGCTGTCCAAATGATTTTTATTTATTATAAAAAAATATATCAATAGATTCATTACATGAAACACTATCAAAATATAATTTTTTAAAAATTTTATAAAAAATTTTAAATAGCTAAAATGAGGCACATGAGGGGCTGCTGTGTAATTCTCTCTTAATTATTTTGTTAAATTTATTGTTTAATTATCAAAATTTTATATTTAAAATAATTTTTCAAAATTGTTAAAATTGCATTATATTATGAAAAGGTGTTTTATAATGGTTTTTATTCTATTTTAAAATAAAGAGTTATGAAAAATAATGCATATATATTAAAAAGAAAAGAAATTTTAGAAATAAAAATGAAAATGAAGAAATAAAAAATTATAAATAAAAAAAAAAAAATAATCTTATTATGTGCGTTGGAGAGCAACGTCCATTTTTGTCGTCTTCCAGATGCCAGACTTGAGCTGAGGCCGAGTTTGGTAATAAACTCGGCTCTTTTTAAAATTTTTTATTTTAATATTTTTATATATTTAGAAAAATAAAATAAAATCTTATTAAAGAGATATTCAATTTCTGTTATGTGAAAATATAAGCTGTTTTCTTCTTTGATTTTTCTAAGGAATATTATAAATGCATTCGTTAATAATTAAAAATTAAAATAATATTAAATAAATAATTTTAAAAATAAAATAAATAGATGAAAAGTAAAAATTTTAACATATCATTAAAAATGAGAATTATTGTAAAAACATATAATTTTATCAATTTTTTTTTTATTTTTTTATTAATTTATTTATATTTCTCTAATATGATTATTGTATAATTATATTTTATTTAAAATAATTATCCTTAATAAATATTTTAAAAATATTCGAATAGTTTTTTCATAAAGAAAAATAAAATAGAGGTTGTCAATGTCTTAAAGTGTTTTTTTTAATTATATTTATTTAAAATAATTAATTTATAATCATATCTATTTTTAATTAGTGCTTTAATTAGAAAAATCGTTAAAAACTTAATTAAATTATTATTGTATAATATTATTTAAATTTAATTTATTAATATTAAATTATGGGATGTATTTGTTTAATTTCCATCAGATATCTTTGTTTTAGTTCTAGAAGATGTCCAGAATGAGCTTTATCCTTAATACAAATGGCATTCCATTTTGTTTTTGGATTAAGGCACGGGTGGATAGGTAAGGTTTGGTAGAATTTCATTGTCTGCCTCTGCCAAGTTAATTGGAAAGGAAAATATTTATGTTTTTCAAAAGTTAAAAGAGCTTTTACATGTAATTATTTAAATTTAATTGGTTTAGAAAATTTAATATAGAGAGTGCACCACAATTAAATTGCACATGTAAGAGCAAATTCTATAGGTGTGTTTGGTATAAGAAATTGAAATTAAAATTAAAATTTTTAATTTTAATTTTTTAAAATTAAAATTGTATTGAAATTATAATTTTAATTACATAAAAAATAAAAATTAAATAAAAATTAGTGGCGATGAAAATAACAGTGACAATAGTAATAAATTATTATTGTTGGTGGTGACATTAAAAATGGTGATAAATAGTTGGTGGTAATAGCGAGGAGGGTAATGGATCCACAACAATGACTACAATAGAAGTGGTGGGGATAGCGATAGATAGCCAGTGATAGCGATTCGATGAGTTATCGTCGTTGGGAGTGATAGTGATATTGGTGGTAGCGCTAGACTACCGACGGTGACGGTAGTCCATTATTCCTGATAATGACAATGATTGATGATATTAAAAATGAAATTGTAAAATTATTTTTATAATTTTATTATAATTTTATGAAATTATAGATATAATATCAATTCTAATTTTAGGTGATTGTCAAATACTAAAATTGAAATTGAATCTTTAAATTTTAATTTTAATTTCAATTCCAAAACGGATCCTAGTATTAATTCAACCAAGTTTGATTTTAATTTTTTAAAGTTTCAAGTTTTCACACTTAATAATAATAATACTTTAAAAAATAATTTTAATATTATTTTATTTGATCTGATTGATTGAATTTAAAAACATTTGATTGGTTAGTAGATGGTGAGTGACAGAGGAGGCAATATCACCCATATCCATTTATCTACATATACCCACCCAATAAGGGTGTGGATGATAAATGGGTAATTTAAATGTTAAATGAGTAATAAATTGATATAATCCATTTAATTAATTAATTTATGAGTTAAACAAGAGTTGAGTACGAGTACTTATAACAACTCATTAAACTTATCTGGTCAAAATTTTTTATTTCGTTTTTCTCTTAAATTCATTGGTATTAATAAATAAGATTTTTTTTTTTTTTTATTTCTTAATTTAATATAATCCGTTTCTTATCATCCCTACCTAAATCCACCCATTTACCACCCTTAGTGAGTGGTGGCTGCTTGTTTAGAGCATCATGTGGTTGAGTGATGGATTGGAGAAATAAACATAACTAGTTATTAACAAACAAACAAATATAATCAAGAAGTCTATTCCGAAGCTTCGTGTAGATTTTCTATCACATACTGCTGATAAAGTGCGAGTCATATATTTGCCAAAAGTAGTAGCGGTGCTAACTGCTACGCAACTTCTTCTTCAAATTCTTTTTTTTTAACTTGTTGCTTCTTTCTTTTGCTCTCATAACCAATTAATGTAGTACACATGAAATTCCTTTTTCTTACATCTGTATTGTCATATCCTATTTTTCTTGGCTCTGGCGGCCGCCTTTCAGATCTATTTCTGGGTTAAGATTGATTGGGATTTTATATTCTTAAAGAATGGAATTAACCCAAGTTAGGATTCAAATCATATATTTTCAAAACTAGGCCCATCGGGTCTGATATGAACTCATCCTGGCCCAGTTATAAGTGTGGAGGAGGGTGAGGGATAAAATTTTAAATTATTTAGTTAATAATACATCAATTTTTTTGTGATGCCCTATTCAAATGTCAGGATTGCCCTGCATATATTAGTAACAGTGACTGTTACCAAGTTGCTAAAATTCTTTTTAAAAAAAAAAAATTTCCACTAAATTTATGAAACTTGCTAAAATTTGATTAAAGAGACTAATAATTGTATTATTGTTTATTTGATTATTTATTAAAATAGTATAAAGACACATGGAAAAGCAACTTATTTGTTTTGGGTGTTAATTTTTTATTTTTATTTTTTGTTTTTATGATACTCTGGTATAAGTTATGTTATTTGTTTTTTACATAAATAAATACTCCCACTGGCAAAATTTATCTTTGCCTCTGCAGGAGGAGCTCGACCAAGAGGGAAATAAACAGCTAGGATTTTGAGTATAATTAGGAATTTCTTATGAAATAATTGAAAATTAATTTAAACCAATTCCTGCATAATCAATGAAAAAAAAAATCATTTTCAACTAATTTTTATTTAGCTGATGCTTTCTTCTTGATTCTTAATATTAGAACAATTCAAAAGCTTCTATATGGCCAAATTTCATTTGTTTTTGATTTGCAGCTTTTCATGACACTAACAAGATTAATTCATATTGTTGTGAAAAATATGGCAGGTTTTTCTCCTTTGTTTATTGGCAGGATGTAGTATCTGCTGGTTCAACACTGTATGCTTTGTTCTCTGCATTAAAAATTTCCCATCTAATCGACCATTGGCTTTATCCCTAACTGTAAGCTTCAATGGTGTTAGTGCAGCACTATACACTCTTGCTGGCAATGCTATAAATTCATCATCAAATGATATATATCTTCTTTTGAATGCCCTTATTCCTCTTATCACTTCCATTGTAGCGTTATTGCCCATTCTTCGCCAACCATCTTTAGACCCTCTCTCCCCTGATGGAGTTCGCCGTGATTCCCTTATATTTCTCATATTGAATTTCTTAGCCCTTCTTACAGGAGTTTATCTCCTTCTCTTCAGTTCAAACTCATCATCTAGTGCAACAACAGCATCTCTACTGTTTATTGGAGCAATTTTCCTTCTCATTTTCCCTTTGTGCATACCTGGTGTTGTCTATGCTAGAGATTGGTTTCATCGTACCATTCATTCTAGTTTTCACCTCGAAGGCTCTGGCTTCATTCTTGTTGATGTTGATGAACTTGAACTTCACAAAGAACTCCTTACTCGAGATCTAAGCAATCATGAAAATGGGGATGGAATAAACTATGGAGTCACCAGACAGAAGAGCTCGAGTGAAAAAGAAGGATGCTGTAATCAAATGGTTGGTAAAGATCGGCTAGCAATGCTTGGTGAAGAGCATCCTACATGGTTGCTTGTTCGTAGGTTGGATTTTTGGCTATACTACATTGCATATTTTTGTGGGGGTACAATTGGCCTTGTGTACAGCAACAATCTAGGCCAAATAGCACAGTCACTGGGACAAAGCACAAATACTACAACTCTTCTCACTTTGTATTCATCCTTTTCCTTTTTTGGTCGATTGCTTTCAGCTGTACCGGACTACATTCGAGTGTAAGTAGTTACTCCAAGTCTTTCTAGTAAAGATCTTACTTTTAAGTGACCAGACAATTAAGATGCTTAATAATCATTTGACTAGTAGTTTAATGATCGAGTATTTATCTTATAATGAAGGAGTCTGTCCAAATAACCATGATTGATTATGCTGAAAAATAATGCTACTTTTGATTTGCAGGAAGGTGTATATTGCAAGGACAGCATGGCTAACCCTTGCTCTTGTACCTACTCCAATTGCATTCTTCTTGCTTGCTGCATCAGGCAAAGTCGTGGCATTGCATATAGGGACTGCATTAGTCGGATTGAGCTCCGGGTTTATATTTGCAGCAGCTGTTTCAGTAACATCTGAGCTATTCGGACCGAATAGCTTTGGTGTTAATCACAACATTGTTATTACCAACATTCCAATAGGGTCGCTTATCTATGGATTTCTTGCTGCTATAGTATATGATGCTAATGCAAGAGGCAGTACTGTCCTAGACATCATGAGCGACTCGGTGGTTTGCATGGGGAGACGCTGCTATTTCTTAACATTTGTATGGTGGGGGTGCCTATCGGTTGTGGGGTTATGTTCTAGCTTCTTCTTGTTCTTAAGGACCAGGCATGCCTATGATCAGTTTGAAAGAAACAGGATAGCTACACAACTGTATTAAGGTTACCCAAGGTGAAATTTTGAAATAATTAGATAGGAACTAAGGCTTAAGCTTTTAAATGTAATTACTGAATTAGGATCAACCTTTTAGCATTGGCAATCAAGAGATTATCATGGTAATTAGATACTTGTTAGAGGAAAACACGAGTCTTGCAAGAATGATTATAACATCACTTTTATATTATATAATAAAAGTCTGATACATTTCAGTTGCTTATTGCTAATAAAACATTTAAATAATTTAATATACTTAGTGATAAAAGAACATATTTTAAAAAGAAGTTTAGAAAGTTATCCTATGATTTGGATTGTCTCACCATTTCAAGGACTATGATATTTTATTAATATATTAACATTTCAACTTTACATTTCCTTTTTCAAGATTTTTTGTTAAATTGAAGAGGCTACACATAAAAGTAAAAAATAGACGTTGGTTGGATGATGATGAGATAGCTCCTCCACCTAATCAAAGTGAAAATCCAACTAGACGTGATTTATTATCATTGACATTGGTTATCCATCTAGCATCGCTATAACCTTCCAGCACTGAAAGGAATTTATTGTAAAACAAGCTGAAAGATTATCATTTTAAGGTACCCAAAAACCCTTCCGATAGCTCTGCAGTGATAAGAGTTCGGATTGTGAGTATACCTTGAGAGCCTTACACAGCAAATGCAATACAATATGTTAGATTACTTGTAATATAAATATACAGTAGAGTATTTATTTTTTGTAGCGCATGAATTTGTGTTACCGGTCAATGAAACAGTTACTAATAGAGTGTTTTTTTTTCACAATCTAAATGTCCTTCAATGTCACAGCCTTTTACTTTTGTGAATGATAATTTTGGGAGAGTTTTTTTGGATTGTTTTTCTGTAAAGAGAAATCTGTTCTTTCATTTCTTTTATGAAAAACTAATTACCGTAAATCTAATTCTCTTAGGATTAGATTTGTTAAGATATGATAATATTATCTATTTTTGGATAATATTATCAAATCATTTTTTAACTCAAATTTATCTTATAAATTATCTTAAATAATTAATTGTCACGACCTAATTTTAGACCATGACGGTTTTAGGGTACGGGTAATGCCAAGGCAACCAGTACCTCGAAGAACCCATGCTTTTACTTTAACTTTACTTTTACAATTATTATTTAACCTGTGATACATTTTAGGTGATAATTTTTTTTTTTAAAACATCATAAAATTCTTACAGAAAAACTGACAGAGTTTCCTTTATAACTCTGACTTAAGCTATCCGTAAAACATAAAAATTGCACTTTCAATATAGCATACATCCCCTTTTAACCTCCAGTAGTCAATCACAACTCAATATGCACTTCAATATTTGCATTCATAACTCATATCATATATACATCATATAAATCTCTCATATCATATATATGTACATCATTAA
>CANXYC011560466.1:0-12215 GCA_948193065.1 Aleurites moluccanus | reverse complement strand
TCTAATTTAATTATTTGCATATGATGTATTTAATTAAATTAGGACCATAGGATTATATTTAGAATATGATCAATAGGTCTAAAGTCAAAGGAGTGTTTTTGACTTTTTCATTAATGGCATTATTGTCATTAAACCTATTGTATTAATCTAAGCCGTTAGATTAAAACCTAGTTGGTCAAGAGACTTATAAATATGATGAGATCATAATTAAGATAAGAAGAAGTCATAATACATCCCTTTGGTTGAAACACCTTGAGAGGAAATACTAAAAGAATTCGGCCAACTCCTTGTATTCTCCATCAAGCCGAAACACCCTTGACTTGCACATAAGGGTTTTTGGCTTCTCTTTCCAAAAAGGCTTGTTGTTTGATCTTCGCGTGGATTACTAGTCGGGCTTTCCTTGTCTCGTGGAAAGATAGTAGTTTGCTACAACCCTTTCTCGGTGATCAAGTGAAGAAAGAGTTTCAGACACAAAGATAAAAGATCTTGAATCTTTAATCTAATCTTTGATTTTAATCAACATAGAGATCTTGGATTGGGATTTTTTTTTTTTGTTTTCTGCTGCGCCAAAGGCCTAAATCCCAACAGTTTCACTCTTTATTTGTTATCTTATATTGATTCTACAGGTCATTTGAAAAGCAATCATGGTATTATGAACATCTACTGCATTTATATATATATAGATTCACTGAGTATTTTTATACTCACCCCCGTATTTGTTTATGTTTTTCAGGACCGTCGTGAGACTCGAATTCCATTGGCACTTTCTATCCTCGCCTTGGAATTGTGCTACTTGTAACATGTAATACTCTGGTCCTAAAAGTATATGTAAATATTTGTACAGTATTAGAGATTCCATGTACTGTAAATTAAATAGATACATATATGTGCGTGGTTGTATTTCCTATAGTATTGCATATAAACTATGCTATGGATGCATATAGATTGATATATATATATATATATTGATTTGATATTGGAGGTTGAAATGGGAATTGATGATAAAGTTATATTGGAAGTGTTTATTACTTGTTTTACAGCGGGGTATAGTCATATTTTAGAGGAGATGCTGTCAAAATTTTAGTAGAATTATAAGTTATATTTGAGCTGATTTTATGTAATGTTTGCCATATCATATAGATAATTGGGTTCTACGTGGTACTGGTAGCTTAGGCAACACTCGTACCCTAGGACCGTCGCGGCTCCCAGGTTGGATCGTGATAAAAAATCAAGAAAATTTCAAGAACACCATACTTGGAGATTTCGGCTATAATATTCATTTGTTTGATTTTATGATTTAATTAGGGTTATTTGATGTTAGTTAGATAAGGTAAATAGTTTAATTGCATCAATTGATGCATTAAGAATTTTTTCCCAATTTCCAAACTCTAACCCTAAATTGTATGGATGGATTTTGTGTATATGAGTTAGGATATGTAATTTGAGTATAGAATAAGTCAATTGGATGTTTATTGGTGATTAATTGATGTTTACATTCTTATAGTTCGGTTGGAGAAAGTTGTCGATTTTGCCTATTGTGAGAATTTGAAGAATTGGGTGGCAAAGCAATTTTGTTAGGTGATTTGGAGTGCTAGGTGAGTCTTTTATGCATCATTTGTCATGCCTAAATTGATAAAATGCCAATTGGAATCCTTGTGCAAAATAGCCAAAGTGGCCGAACCCAATTTAGGGCAAATTACCTAATTTTTGTGCTTGGTTTTTGGACTTATTTTTCATGCCTAATTGATTCAATTATTGAAGATTATTAAGTTGTGTTTGTTGCCTATGGAATTGCTTTCATGTGTATGTTTGTTGATAATTGGGGCAATGTCAATGTTGCACCAAAACCATGCCAAAAATCCGTAGGCCAACCAATTTGAATGTCACCGTCACCAGCGACAATAGCATGCCAATTGCGTCAACTTTTTAGCCGCAAATGACCAATTTATGTTTGTTCCCATTATTGGTTGCTAAACCTTTGGTCATCTTGTATTCGATTGTTATTGATATCTTATTGACTTTATGCTCATTAAATTGATTACTAATGAGTTATTGATACTTGCCGATACCATTATTTTGAAATTGTATCTATCAATGTGTTTATTAATTCTGAGGTGATTTGACAGAGTTGCCGTTCTGACAGGGTAGTGAGTTCATGCTATCGGCATTGTATACAATGTATTGATTGATACCCTATACTATGAAAAGATGTCCTAGTCATAAGACTCGTATAGTCTTATGTTTATATATATATATATATATATACATATACTTGATTTGTGCTTGTCACATCTCTATGCGTTTCATGGCTCTATATCTGTCATTTCCATCTTTTCCATGTGATATTGATTCAATTGATGTGATTGTTTATTTACAGTCATATTCTATACTTGATTTTGTGTTAAAGAGATTTTTAGCAGATAGATTCATTTACTTTATCTACCTATTGCTTACTGTTATTCCATTACTCATTTTAATGGTCGATGCATATTAGATTCACTGAGTATCATATATACTCACACTCTTACTGTTTACCCTCTTAGGTGCAAAGTAGGAGGCAGATATCCCAGTTTTTTACTCTCTGTGGATTCTGTAGTAATTTAGCAGTGTAATTATTTTAAACACTAATTATTTTTGTATGTTCATATCCTAACTGCTGTATGAGTTTTGTACAGTATAGTTAGTGTATGAACATGTATGTATGGAAATATTGGAGATTATTAATGATATGATTATGATATTTACAGAAAGTTACAGAATGAACGGCAGAGTGACAGAATGAATAGTATTTATATGAGTGAATGATTTTATGTTGTTATTATTAATTGATGATGGGTATAGATATGCTTCCGCTGCGATATTGTGATTGCATTGTAGTGATTGATGGGTTCTACGGGTGCCAGTCGCCTCGATATCTCCTGCACCTTAGGACCGTCGCAGCTCAATCCGGGATCAGATCGTGATACGTTCGTTAATAGAAACGTCGACATGCTTACTTATCTACCATATCAATTTTTAGCGATTTGTCAAATCGCGTAAGTATGATATTCTAACATCTAAATTAACTTTATTTATGTTTAAAAAGTATATATTCAAGGTTATATAAAATAAAATTTGAGGGTGTTACAGTACTATATCTTAGAACAGTTTGTCATCTCATGTAATCTATATCTTTATACTATATATTACTTTATAATAAATAAATAAAAAACCTTATTCGCAATAATTTTTACTTTACTTATTGCAATTCAATTTAATACACAATCAAAATTAAATTTACATATTTTTTGACTATTTTCAACTAAATTACAGTTTTGTTTCAACTAATATGTTATAATATATAAGTAGAAAAAATATAAAATTAATAGAAAATTACAGAAACTTAGTCGAAGATAAAAATAAATTATTCGAAATTTATAGAAAATTAGTCATAAACTTAAAAATTAGACTTATTTTAAAATATTACTTGTTTTTCATTAATTTCGAATTAATTCCGACTAAATTTAAATTAATTATGATTAATTTTAAATTTTGATTTGATTTTGATTAATTTAGAATCAATTTTGAATAATTAAAATTTAATTTCCACTTAATTTTAGATTAATTATAACTTATATTTGAAATTTGACTAGATTTAGTTTAATTTAGGATTAATTTCGACTAATTAAATTTAAATTTAACTAATTAAGAATTAATTATCAAGTGTGTGATTGTTTATAAATGAAAAAGGAGAAAGTGAGGTTAGAATTATATAAAAGTGGTTTGAGTAATTTATAAAACATAATTTATAGGCAAATATGTTAAGTGAGGGTTAAAATTATGAAAAAAAAAAATGAATGTCATTTATAAAAAAACATTATAAATAATATGATTTTGAGATATTTCCCTTAAAAAATAAAATAAAATAAAATATTAATATACTAAATAATGTATAATAAGAAAAAGATGGTTTAGTCAAACATCAAAAGGTGAACGTGATTGGCGGGTAGGATATGGCCCTTGGGCATCTCACAACATAAAAAAAGGGGGTGGACTTTATCAAGCTGGAGATATGGCCACGCAACCCCAAAGTATACGGTCTTGTACTTTCAACAAACGTCATGCCCACATATTTTCCTTTAGTTGTTTTGCTTCCGTCTTCTTCATATCTTAAACAAAGACATATTTGATTTATTTAAATTTATTCAGTCATTCAGTTTTGCATTAGTATATATCTTTTTGATTAATTAGTAGTAGTTTTGTTCTCTATCTAATTTCCGTGAAGATGATGTATGCTCAGCAACAACAACATCGAATGATGATGACTAGAGTGGATTTGGGGAAAAAGGCTGATCGGAGAAGTGAGCCTTTTGAGGAAGCAAAGCTTGAAATTGTTGATTTGAGCGGCATGTCTTTGGACTGTCTTCCTAATCCTTCTCTCAACTTGGCCACTATTTGCAAATTAGACCTCTCCAATAATAATCTTCAAGTTAGTCTCCTTTTATTCTTTTATTTATTTTTTTTTTAATTTGTGCTAATTAAGCTTCAGTTTCATGAAAAATTCTTTGTTATTTTTAATAAGTCATTGGTTTCTTGTGAAGGAAAATTTATTGTAATTCATTAAATTTAGAGACATGAAGATCCAACATATAAATAATTTAATCTTGTTCTTTTTTTTTTAATTAAAAATAATTTTGACAGAGCATACCAGAATTTTTAACAGCAAGATTGTTAAATGTGGTGGTGTTTGACGTACACTCAAATCAGCTAAAATACCTCCCTAATTCAATTGGTTGTTTGTCAAAGCTCAAGGTTCTGAATATTGCTGGAAACCTTCTTGCCTTTCTTCCTAAAACTATTGAAAATTGCAGGTATGTTGTCTCTTTATACTTCATACGCTTCTGCTACCTAATAGCTAAGTTATAGACTAATTAACTATGAGTTACAGTTCAAAAGTTAAAAACATTTATATGTATAAATATATAAACATGGCAAGGGCATCAATTTAAACAACGAAACCAAAGCATTATAAAATTGAAATATTAACATATTATAATAAATATTTCATTCAATGTTTAATTAGACATACATATGTGGGTAAAGGAAGTGGTGAATCTCTATCGGCTGAGGTGCCAGTCACCTTGCAAAAATTTTCAAAAAATTTTATATTAAAAAGTGATATAATTTTTTTGTTTTTTTTTAAATAACTTTTATTGCCCAGGTCTTTAAAAAAAAAATTAATAACACCCTTCCAAAATTATATATGTGAGTAGATTTATTACTGGTTAGAGGTAACAAATTTCGACCTAATTCAATAATTCGATTTAAATTTGTTTTTCTAAATCTAAAAAACATGACTCGAAAATGATCTCATTCAAATCATTTAAATCCGTCCGACTTAATGATTTAATTCAATAATCCGACATATAACTCGATTCAATAACCTTAAGTAAAATAATTAATTTCATTATTTTATTTTATTTTTTTAAATAAAATTAAAATTATGATATTTATTATTAAAATTTCTTAGTGCTCCTTTTATACTTTTAAATATATGTTAAAAAAATATAATGATAACGTGAGGATACAATCTAATTCCTTCAACATCGAGAATTTTGATCAACCACCAAATTAATTAAATAATTTTATTAAGTTTATATGTTAAAATATATTTATATTTTAAAATATTTTTTATTAAATTTTATATTTAGTTTCAAGTTAATTGTATTGTAATATTTAAATGTAAATC
Source organism: Aleurites moluccanus (assembly GCA_948193065.1). NCBI lineage: Eukaryota > Viridiplantae > Streptophyta > Magnoliopsida > Malpighiales > Euphorbiaceae > Aleurites > Aleurites moluccanus. The sequence goes on along the minus strand of CANXYC011560466.1, from coordinate 6,487 downwards.
TTACTAAATTGCGTATAAATTAATTATAAACTTATTAGGATTTTTTTATAATTTTTATTATACTATTGTCGAGTGTTCTATTGCTAAAACTTATATTTTCATACATTCAATTCAAATTGAATTGAATAAAATTTTAAAAATTAAAAAATTCTTAATTATATAATAAAATTTAATGATTAAATTATTAATTGTTATTTATTTTTCTCCTATATATTCTATAATTTATAGAAATTTGTTATTTTCACAAATATGTTTATAATTTATAACCCATAAATTTAAGTAATTTAATTTAAGCTAAATGTATTTATATTTTAGTAAATTTTCTACTAAAATTTTACATTTCATTTCAACTTAATTAGATTTTATATTTAAATTTAAATATTTATTAATGGATAGTTTTTTTTTTTTATTTCTATTATCCATTAGTCTACTACTAGGAATTTATATTTTCATACATTTAATTTAAATTAATAGGAATTCATGCAAATTTTGAAAAATTAAAGAATATTAATATACTACCAATTATCATACAATTGATTGTCATTTATAAATTTTTTGTATATTTTATAATATATAATAATTATATTATTTTATTAAATATATTTGTAATTTATCATTTTTATTTATAGTAATTAGAAAGATTTTTGAGTCGAATAATACGTCCATCACAATTATAATATCGTTAACTGAGTTTAAAAATGTATTTATGAATTTAAACATTATATCATAAATATTAAATAATAACTAATTAATTTATAATAATTAATCATAAGTGCTAAGTAATAACTAATAACTATATTAACAACTAATAATTAATAACTTAGTATTACCTACTAATTCACTAAACACTAACATCAAGTCCTCATTTTTCAATATAGAAAATAAATCCACTTGCAATAATTATTACTGACTATGAACTAATGACAGGAACCCAACATAAAATTATGAAATATGGCAAGTCTATTACTTTAGAGAAGTGTAAAAATATATATTACAAATTCAAATAAAAAATAAAGACAATAGTTTGAATTTAACACATGACAAAAAGTATTATAAATTTATAATTACCACTAAATGAAACTTTAATTCACTTATTATTTAATTTATTTTATTACTTATTAACCATTTATACAAGTTAAAAGTATAAAGTTGCTGCGATTTAGATCGGGTCATTCTTGATTTTCAGATTCAAAGTTGAGTCATGTCTCGGCTGAACAAAATTTTTCATTTAATCTAACTCAGCCAATGGAATTAACAAGTCTAGAAAAGTTACACATTTATAATTACTTATACATATTAGTCTTATTTAAAAAAAAAAAAAAAAAAAATTGAAATCATATATGAAAATTTTATTTTCAATTATTTTAAATAGTGATCTGATCCGATTTGAAATCTACATATCAATTTCAATTTAACTCAAAATAATTTTTTTGAATCAAATCTATATATAATCAACACTTACAAATCGAAATGACCCAAATCAAATTCGTATGAGAAAAGATAATATCTAAAATAATATAAATTCAAAATGACTTCTTCCGTACCCAACCTATCTGACCTATCTGACCGTTTGCTACCTCTATATGCAAGTTATGTAATCAAACTTTTAATGAATTCTTAAAATTCTATTGAATTTACATTTGTCTAATTTTTTTTTATTAAATAATTTGGAATATTAATGATATCTACCTAGAGTGAGCCCACTATAAAATACAAAATTCAATTGTTAAGTGTTAAGGCAAGAGAGGAGGGAGGATCAAGTTTATAATGTAATTGTATTACATGACATTTTCAGTGTATTGATGATTATATGTTTCACTACAAACGCAGAATCTCTCATTTAATGTTAATTACTTTACCGTAAATTTTTTTTAAATAATCAATCACTATAATTCATTAGGTAAAATATTATCCAAGTATAATATGAGTTTTGCCAAAATATACGAAGAGTTCTAAGATTTCAGATACAATAAAGCCTAGATTAGATGTAACATCAGCATCACTAATTTTTTTTTTAAATTATTGATCTTTATTGTTATTATTATCATTATCATCATTTGATTTATCCTCTTAGTTTTAATTTTTTCCTTTTCATTTTTTTTTTTATCTCTTTATCGTTACATCAGTCATGGGAATTGAAGGGACTGCTGAATGCATGGCAATCTTAGTCTTAATATGAGAATAAATTAACGCGCAAAATATGAATGCATTGAAAAATTAAATAATGACAGAATTATTTGATTACATTCATTAATTAGAATGAATGAATTATTATGTGCAGATGTTTAGAAGAATTGAACGCAAACTTCAACAAGCTAAGCCAGCTGCCAGACACCATCGGATTCGAGTTGGTGAACCTTAAGAAACTGTCAGTGAACTCAAACAAGCTCGTGTTTCTTCCTCGCTCCATCACCCATCTCACTTGTTTAAAAACATTAGATGCACGTCTTAACAATCTAACATCCCTTCCCGAAGATCTCGAGAATCTCATAAACCTACAAGTTCTTAACGTTAGCCAAAATTTCCAATACCTCGAAACACTACCATACTCTATCGGTCTCCTCATTTCTCTTGTTGAATTAGATATAAGTTACAATAGAATTACCACTTTACCCGACTCCATTGGCTGCCTCAGGAAGCTCCAAAAGCTAAGCGTTGAAGGCAACCCACTCGTTTCACCACCAGTGGAAGTGGTACAATTGGGCTTGCATACGGTCAAGGAGTATCTGAGTGAAAAAATGATTGCAGGTAATAGGGGCCCACAAAAGAAGAAGTCATGGGTTGGTAAGCTGGTCAGATATGGGACCTTTAATGGAATTGGAAATATCAGAAATCATAACAATATGACAAATAAGGAGGAGAGAGAAGGGTTCATAATATCAGAATATCGCTCCATCGATGGACTTGCTTCTCCTAGGTACACCGCAGGGATGTTCTCACCTCGTCGTCTTTTCTCCAGCAAAAAAAATCTTCACTAGATAATCAATTAATTACCGTGTAATTGTCTTCTGTTAATTAATTAGCATGCATGTACTATTAATGGTCGCATAATAATACATATCGGCCTTGCCTTGTTTGTTGTGTAAATCAATAGCATGCAATTGTGTTATTAAAAATAATGCAACAGTCTAGCTGCAGCTGGAGGTTTGATCCGTTCGCAATTTGGGGTAAGACTAGGTGGATTTGCTATTAATTTGGATGCTTGTTCTATCACGATAGCAGAACTTTGGGAGACATTTCTTGAGTTGCAATTAACCTGTAATAAGGAATTCAGAGAAGTATCTGAAGTGTGACAATGAAGCTGTTGTAAAAATGCTGTTGAGCAATGTGGTGCAGGTGAAGGGTACAAGAGCTTTAGTATGTAGTATAAAGCACTTGCTGATTAGAAATTGAGGAGTCCATATCACACATATTTACAGGGAAGTCAATTTTAGTGCTGATTAGTTAGCTTGCCATAGCTCCAGGCTACATTAAAGAGGCTTGCATGGATTCTCTAATATGTTAGTTTATAACATCTATGGAGTTTTCTACCCTAGAAGGTGTTTGATGTAAGCTTGTTCTTATTTCTTTCCATTCTATAAAAATAATAATAATAATACAACATTTTCTCTAGTTTTGTAACTTGCCTAAATATGCATACTCCATTTTCCCACTCTCATAAAACAAACAACTTTGAAATGAAAAAAATAAAATACAATTTTAAATATTGCAATTTTCAACTTAATTATGTAAGAGAAAAATTTAAGGTGACAAAAAAATTTGATGTCTTAACTCCGGAAAATTCTCAACTAAATTTATATTAATGTGACAAAATCAATAGACATATGTAATTTATCTACTACCACATAAAAATTGTTATACAAACGTTTGTATATTAGTTGGGAATATTTTTGTAAATCTATGTGAAAATAGAGGAAAAATTAGTCGAAGGAGGACATTAATATTGCACAATAATTACTCTTACAACTTCTAATTAATGTTGTAGGTCCTTGATGCCAACTTCAAAGACACGTTGTGAAACCCAGCAACTCAAGTCTATATAAAAGTGAAAATTATAAAAAATTAAATCAAATTCTATCGAATGCAATGATCATTTAGAATCATGAACCAAATATATAAAACCCTCACCCAAAATTTATGAAGAAGCTCGAACTAAAGATCAAACGCCACGAGACAAGTCTTGATAAGTTCAAAAGTTCTCAAAAGAACCAAAGAAAGAATGAATTTTCTCAAACTAGTATATGTATTAAGATTAAATAATAATATAAAATACAACTATAATTGATGCCAACCTTAAAACTCACTTTGAAATCCGGTAATCAAATATGAAAATGAATAACCCTAAGAAAGACAAATCAGATTGAAAAATTGAAATCAGCCAAATCAGATTGAAAAATTGAAATATTGACCTAATAACAACTTGAATTATAATAAACTAAAAGTATAAAATTTCGATCTTATGTTTATATAAAAACATAAAACATAGATATATGTTTTGAACACCACAATATGTATAATTTTGATAATTCAAAATGTTCAATGAATAACCAAAGAGAGAAAATTAATCTCTTATTAATTTGAATTCAATAACAAAATGTCAATTTTACAAGAAAAAACATATTTTTATATAGAGGCTTCCAAGTAATTTTTATGGAAACCCTAAAATAAATAAGGCCTAAACTAAAACACTTAAATAGGTCACATGATTCGGCTTTTAACAAAACATAATTAGGCCCACATGTTTGGACTTTTAAATCAAAAAAGTTTAGCCCAAATAACACTAATACAAGTAACTAATAGTCTTAAAAAAAACCCATACTTAAAATAATGAAACTTGAACCGAATTAGGGCTAGAATCTAATTTGGGCTAAGTAAAATAGCCCACATGTCACTAGCTTTATCAAATAAACCTTTCTTGAACTTGGATCAAATTAACCCAGTCTTCAGAAAAAATTATATAAATATATGTTTTTTTTTTTTTTTCATTTTTATGATTTTTTTTTCTTTTCTTTTTATTATTTTTATTATATGTTTGGTATATTTAATATAAATTTGATATATTTTTAGTATATGTTTAGTATATATCATATTTTTTAAAAAATACTTTTAGATATATAATATTTTTAAAAAATATTTTTAAAACAGTAAAAATAAATTTTTTTCTTATTTTTTCGATAATTTTATAAAAATCCCAAGTTTTTATCATCCTTTAAACCTAACTTCATGCTTGATATCTCCTTTAAAGTTTTAATTGAAGTTTGTTAAACCCACAACTCTTAAACCAATCCATTAAGACTCTTTTTAAACCTTTTGGTTGACCAGTGGATACATGCAATAAATCATGCTTATTGATTACCATCAATAACATACTTATTAATAGGGATTTTTATAATTTACCCTAATGTGGCTAGAAAAAGTACACAAAAAAGTGAATTCCTACTCTAATAAATAAAACTAATGATTCTGATGTAGCTACTAAGTCTTACACTAGTGGACTTAAATTAAATAACTTTTTGCATTATAACATAATTAAAAATGTATTTAAAGAAATTACATATCTAGTTGTGAATACAGCCTAAAATTAATATTTTGCATTAAACGAACCTTCATAAATCTCAAAAAGTCTTTGGAAACTTTAAAAATATAAAAGAGTGAAAACGCATGAGATGGCAGTGGCACCATGCTTGTCAGGTAGTCGCATTTACACTATTTGGTACCCATACAACCAATGCATGAAAGTCACACCTTTTACGCCTTAAAACATGCTTTTCCCCCTTTTTTTTAGCCCTCTAGACCTTATTTTCATATAAATAGGTGTCTCCTCTTCATCTCTACTCACTCTCTAGACTTGGTTCCTATTTCTTGCTTTCTTCTACTTTTTCTTTCTACATATTAAGGTTTTGTAGAGACCTAATTTTAACGTACTTGAGTTGGAGACTAAGCCTAATGATGAGAAATCAAATATTGAAATGCAAAATAAAATTTCTTACTAGAAGAAGATTAGTTTGAAAAAAAGTTTAATTTTAGTACTTTTGCCTAATTTTAGTTTGATGAAAGTTTAATTTTTTACTAAATTAAAATTATTTATTTTATTTAATTAAAATTAAAATAAATATTATTTTTAATTTAAAATTACTTTTTATTATATTAAAATAATTAATTTTTATTTAACTATTTACTTTTTCTAAAATTAAAATAAATAAAATTACTTTTTAATTATTTAATTTATTTTCTAATTTTATATATTTGAAAATTATTTTGATATATTTAATTAAAGAATATTTTTTATTCAACTAAAATAGATATTTTTTTTTTATACATATTTATACAAGACACTTTTAGTTATTTTACTAAAATTTAATAAGAAAAATAAAAAAAGTAAATGAATGACTAAGTTTATTGATGAAATTAAAATACAAAAATTAATTATGCTTCTTTCTTTAAATAATTACATCCCTAAATATCGTCTCTTTTATATATATATATA
>CANXYC011560353.1:0-22477 GCA_948193065.1 Aleurites moluccanus | reverse complement strand
TATATATATATATATATATATATATATATATATATATATATATATATATATATATATACTACAATTAAAAATATTTTATTTTATTTTAAAAAATATCATTCATGAAAATTAACTATAAATAAATAAAATAATATAATTTTTGAGAAAAAATAAATTTTGAATATATTAATTAATGAAATAAATAAATTTTGTATTATACATTGAACTGGTCCTATCGTTTAATATTTTTAATTTTTAATTTTATTTATAAATATAAAAAATAGATTATTAATCATAATATTCAATAAAAAATTAATTATAGGAGAATAAAATAATTAAAATATATTAAAAATATTATTTTATCATAGCTATTTATTTATTTATTTTTATAGTATTATTTTCTATTTAATTTATTCTAATAAAATTATTATATGAAGGAATAAATAATTTTTAAAAATATTAAATTTTCTTGTTTAATACCTTATTAGTTATTTTATATATTTTAACTATTTTATTAAATAGTTAAAATTATATAAAATTTTTAAAAATAAATTGATGCTTCAATTTTAATAGATATATACAATAGATTTAAGCCATGGTCAACATTTATTTATTTTAAAGAAAACTCCTTTTAAAATTTGAAAAATTATAAAGAAAAGAGTGCAAGATGAAAGGAAGGTGCAGTTTGACTGTTCTAACTAAAAAGAATTATTATTCTACCAATCTTATGATCAATTCATATTAAATTAAATGAATTGAATAAATATATACTTAATTAACTAAATATAAATTAAAATAAAATAAAAAATATCAATTAAATATAAATTAAATGAATTAAACAGAAAAATATGTGCTGAATTAAATATGAATTAAATGAAATAAAAAATATGAGTATAATTACTTAAATTTAAAATAAACTTTAAAATCATATTTTAATAAAATGATATAATAATATTAATAAATTATTAATTTGTAACATGAATAAAACTAAATAATCATGTAAAAAATTTTAAAAAATATTATTTATTAATTTATCAAAATTATTAATTTAATCTATTAATTCAAATTAGAACCATATAAAATATTTATATAATAAATGTTATTAATTTATTGATTATTAATTTATGAAACTGATTATATTTAAATTAGATTATTAATTTATAAAATTGATTATATTTAAATTAAACTCTAATAAAATTAATAGAAATTGCAAATAAATTCTAAATTTAACAAAAAAAAAAAAAAAATACAAGTTAATAAATGAATTTAACATAGTAGAACTATAAATTTAATTCAAACATGAAAAATTTATTTAATAAGAATACAAGCTACTAAAATTAATAAAATCTAAAAATAAATAAATGAACCTACACATTCAAAATGAATTTTACATTGAATCTAAAAATGAAAGCTCATTTGTAAAGAAATAAAAGTAAAAAAATAAAAAAAAAAATTAATGAAATTCATCTGCCAATCAAAAGAATTCCATATTCATTTGATACAAACACCATCTAAACCTTCATCTCTTTTTGGAGGCAGATTGAATCCCAAATCTTTGTGGCCATGAATGCTTAATTAATTATAGCAAGTTTAACATCAAATAGGTACAAAACCCCCCCCCTTGCAGCAAATAGCAAGCTTCCAATGTCATAAAGCCTTTCAGTCCATTGAGAAGTCGAGACAAATCAAGGTTTTTCAACCAAATTCATCATGTACCATGGCAATGATCATAAAAAATAAAGAGGAGGAGAAGAAGAAGAAGCTAACATGTGTTGGTATTATCAATCAGTCCATGGATTAAGGATACCAAACTGATGCAAAGGTATTACAATTTCACAATGTCAAATTACACTCACCCTTGAACTATTTCAATTGAGAATCTATCAAAAATATATTCGCAAGATATTGATACAACACTACAACTATATCAGATAGAACCATAAACTAACCTAGATATATAATAAGAGTTAATTTGACATTATAAATTTGAATCGTCGCAATTATGCATCAATTGTCAAGGATTGATCATACCGCATCAATTCAAAAACCAAAATGTTGGCATCCAAACATGGCAGATGCCTCAATGTTTGCACTTTTACATGATACAACCAGCCAACTTGATTCTCATTCTTTATCTTTAGTTGTAATTGCATTGATTATAAATCATGAAAGCAGAAACTATCCTATAATTACATTTATAAGTAGTATGGCTAATTTTGCTCCTTTTAAGCATGTCTAATAGTAATAGAGAGGAAAGGGGTAAGGCAAAAATATTGCACAATTAAATTTCTTGGAGAAAGATGCACTCACTCTAATTGTGGAGACTATCTATGATGCAGAAGCTCCTGGTCTATAGATTCAAATTCTTTAAGATTTCTTACTACATTTTGAACTTTCTTGGATAACTGCTCACTATGTTCTTCGACAATTTTCATAAATGCAGTTAGCTGTTCTTGATATGTGGCACATAAGCGCTTCTTATTGCGCAGTTCCATGGTTAATTCTTGAATTCTTTTGTCCTTTTCATCCTGCAAAGTGATTAACATCTCTCAGATTGCACATCAGAAACTTATCTCATCAGTATTGGTTTGCATAAAGCAGCCACACAATTGTTAAATTTTGCACAGACAACAGAAAAAAAAAACTTACTTGAGAAAAGGGATCATTAATCACAAGCCCAATAGACACAGAATATACAGATACTAATGAAAGACGAACACAAATTTATATATATATATATACACGGCAATTAATATTTCCTGGAAAACAATAGACGCAATTAACCTCAACAATAGAAATACAATGGTCTTTGAGATAGTTTTGGATTTGCTAACACTTCCTTTTCTTCTTCTTCCTTCTCCTCCGAGATTTGGCCTAATACATGCTTTTGTCTGTGCTGTGTCAATATTAGTTACTTTAACCTCTTTTTTTTTTTTTTTTTTTTGAGGGAATCTATAACCTTTATATTACTATCAATTAAAAGTGTAAGCTTGAGAGACTTCAGTATTTTATGACACAGCAATTTAGGGACTAAATGCAATTAAATTTTAAAATTTTAAGGACTAAAGTATAGTTAAATTATATATGCAAAAAACAGTCTTATATATTAAGGTACAAAATGTGGACACATCAGTGCAATGAATCAGATATTCTTTGTTCATAATTTTAACCCTCTAATGTGAACACATGTTCAAAATGCCCTAGAGATGGTAGCCTTTCAATGCCTCTTCAAAATTGTAATGACTGCTTGCTGTTAAATATGTTTAGACACTAAACTGAAAAAAATGAGGAAGAGGATCCACACCATCTATGAGTTTGAGACTGTTTGAGACTTTGAATTGAGTTGTATTGTTAAGCTAAGGCTTTCAACCAAAATTTATTCATTACTCCAGGCTGTTCATGAAAATTTGAAAATTGTGAAGCCATAGGGTTTGAATCTCTCAAATTCATGCATATGAGTACCAAGGGAAATGATTACAGTAATAATGAGAAACAAGCAGAGTTAACTAATGTCAGAAAAAACCATATAGCAATTTAATTCATTAAAAATATTGGACCATGACAATAAAGAATACTACAAATCAAATCTACATAAAACATAGGGAATCTAAATCATTGGTCCATTCCAGCTCTTGCAAAACAAAGAGAATGACTACTACAATTTCTGGCTTGCAATTACAACAATATCTATATCTATACTATAAATAAAAGTCTCTTAATAATAATTGGCAAAACTTTTAAATTGCCATCAAGGACTTGATTTTTAAGGTAAAAGACAAAAGGACCGTATTATTCTTTAATTCATTGGTTTAGTAAATTTTTAATTAATTATTATTTTACTATCTTTTGTATCCTAATTAAAGACAAAGTCTAGTAAAAGAAGTTAAGAAAAATCCTAATATAAATAGAATTAATTCTAATTATATTATAATTCATGTTTCAACAATGATTATAACAAATAATTTCATTATAAATACATATTCATGAGATCACTATTTTTTCAATATTTGTATTCGTTTCACAGTATCAATCTCTCATATTCATTCAAAAGATCAATCTCTTATATTCAACGAGCATAATAATTTTTTTATGAATTTTATTAGTTTTAGTTTAATTTTCTTTTTTTATTTTAAACATGTGTAGTGTTAATAATAATAGCATAGATATATGATGTAATAAATTTATGTGCATTTCAATTATTATCTTTTGTATATTTTTATGTTTGTTTTTTAATTATTTTTTTAGACAAATGATAATTCACAATTTACTACCAATAAACTTCAAATTTCACAAAAAGAATGGAATATATTCTATTTAAAATTAAAAGGTATTAAAATTATTTTATTTTTGATTAGTTGGAATCTTAAAACAATTCTAATTCATATAAATTTCTATTTAAATTTTCACAAATTGTTATCCTTATCAATTAGTAATTATCATTGTTAAGATTTGAATAATAAAAATATTAATCTCTACCAAAATTTGATAATATAAATATTTGATTTGTCTCCTATTTTACTTCAAAATTATATTTACATTTCAAGTGTATTATATGAATTTTACTAGTAGACTCAAGTCTCAAAGACAGTTATTTCACGCAAAATTAGTGAACCATAAAACTATTTCCAAATTCTTATTTCTTGGAAATATTCTTCAATAAGTTCTTCAAATGGCTGCCATTTCCGATTATTTGAAATTTCCTTTTAGCATCAATTCTAGCCTTCTCACAATGAACTTGTAGGTCATTAATTTGAATTGGAACCCCGAGGAACCATTATATCATTATATGGCTTTGGTTGAAAAGTCAATAACTTGAGGGTCAACACAAAAAATTTATGATCAATTACCATGTCCGAAACCCAAGCAATAAAAGCTGCAGACAGAAAAATCAGGACAAGAAAATATGGGAAGAAAATGTCATATTTAACTAATCTCTGTACAGGCTCGTCAATTATTTTACTATCAAGCCCTTTATATCAACAAGTTCTTCACATGCTATGCAACCGTGAACCTTCATATGTTTAGCATCAAAAACACCATTTAGCATCAAAAACACCATTTCCTCCAATAAGCTGTTTATTATTAGAGTTAAATATCCCACATTAAATAATAACAAAATATATAAAAGACTTATAAATGAGTGAATATTGGACCTAGCATAAGCCAATTGGTTTTATGTTAGTAAATTCTAACATTTGCCTACTTATAAGTCCATGTGTGCGGGTCCATGAACTTTAACATCTATGAACATATTTATGGATGCACATTGACAGCTCACCTTCACAGAGAATCTGTATACAAGATGAATCATCTCTAATGCCATCTCTGTCATTCAATTCTTAAGATCTTTCACGCTACCTCTCTTATGTTGCTATAATATGGGAATTTCTTGATGATAATATTATAATTTCATCTCTTTCTTTCTGTCTATATATATATATATATATATATATTAGAGGGGGGTGCAGACACTAGTGTTTAAGCAAGCAGCAGGCATAACATGTACTTTTTTCTTACTTTGATGCACCATAAATTTCTTTTGCTAACATCTCTCTTCCTATTGTACAATACAATTGTAACATCATTCTATTGAAAAATTGGCACAGCTTTTAAGTGGCCTAATATTTGGGTGCAGTGGACTAAGGCTGAAAGAAATAAAATGATGATTCCAGGCTTTATTGAGAAAAAAAAAATAGAATTCTTGGCAGACTAGGAAAGAAAGTCTCTATTTTAGCTGTCAAGTTACTAAAAACTGGAAGAAAAAAAAAAAAAACCATGAATCCTGGAAAGCACCCTAAAGAAAGGGTTTCAAGGATAACAAGTAAATGGGTTATTAGGTAGAAGAAATAATAGAAAATATAAGGAAGTATTTAGGGCGGTAGGAAAAAGCGGCTTCCTGTTAAAACAGCAAGAAAAGTCAATGTTAGAAAAGTTACTTCTGATGTTGTATTGGCACTATAAATGATATCCATTTCCAAGTAAGATTTGGTCTCTGTTTATTTTTGGATGTGAATTATGGTTTCTATGCCAAAATTTTACAGTTTCATGGGAAGTAAATCAAGTCCCTAGTGAAAGCTCACATAACCATCCACATGGATTTTGCTTAGCGCCTTGCCACAAAAATATCACAGAAGGTATACAATTATGTAAAAGTGTTTGTTATCTAGCAGGGAATGAAATGTCCAATCTCTCTTTTATCCATAAACAGACACAAAACAATGAGTTTGATCACTAAGAAGACAAACCAAGAAAACTAGTGAATAGAACTGCTATAAAGCTTCTGTCAACAAGTTCTTACTACAACAGTAGTTAATGTCATATTTGGACTTTGAAGATAGGTTACTGGAAACCATTCCTCCCTTTCTTTTCTTCTCTTTCCTTCTTACTTCTCTTATTGTTGGCTATTATATTCTTATCATTCAAAATTTATATTGTGGTCCCCAGGGCGTTGGGAGTCTTCACATAGAACTTCAACATATTATTAGGTTAACTTTTGCAAGTTCTGCTTTTCTTTAGTCAGTAACATAATTTTTTTTCTCCATACTGTTATTATCCTCCTTTACTAGGGCTGTAAATGAGACAAACTGTTCTTGAATGGTTCGATGTTTAGCTCGATAAAAATTCATTCGGTTATTTTTAATGTTTTTAAAACTGAACCGGTGAAGGCAGAGGGTTAGAGGGTCAAAGGTTCGACTTAAACCGGAAAAAAACCAATATATATATATATATATATATATGTATATATATATATATATATAATTTGATATTTATTATATATATGACGAAAATAAATATAATTTGATATTTATTATTTTTGATCAAAAATAATAAAAAATATGACCCGCTCAAACCGGAAAACCGGTCCGGTTTGACCGGTTCACCGGTTTTTGGGGGATGAAGTTTTGGGATTGACTGGACCGACATTGTTTCAGTTTTCGATTTTTTCAGTTTGATCGGTCGGTCCAGTTCGATTTTGACAACCATGGTTATTTTTATAAATGAGTCAAACTAGAGCCTTACTTCAAGACTCGATGAATAACGAGCCGATCTTGAGCAAAACTCAACTCGACTAGATTATACTTGTGAACAGTTCAATTATTAACTTGTGAATAAACTCGTGAACAGATTATCATCATCACACGTCATCATACACATGGATCATGCACGTTAAAGCTGTCATGCAGAATGACACAAGTACAAACAACTTTAAGTGTACAAAATACAAAATACAAATTCCTACGATACAAGACAAAAAACTAACTACAAGGATTATAAGTTACAACAGTTACATAATTCACAAAGATTTACAATTTACAATATTTGCACTATTATCTTCGATGGGATAAGTCTTATGTAAATTAAAGTTTTGTTTTTTTATTTTGTACTTTGCAATTTGAATTTTATCTTTTTGTTATTATTATTTAAAAAAAAATCAAATCAAATCAAATCAAAGGCCAAAATAGAATGTACACGTTCATCGCATTCTAGGAATTGGCCTTGTAAATAGAAATGTTCAAACTCTTGTAAATTAAAGACATGGCATGAGTATCATGTGTCACGTGTAAATAAAATAGTCTATATATAGGTGTCCTCTTACATGTGTTATCTCATAGATGCAAGACATAAGTTCTTGCATTTGTACATTAAGTTTTTTTGTTACGAGACATGCATAAGTTATCTTCATGCAAGATTCCATTTATTATATAATTTGTAATATAAATTTAGAGTCCATGTAAATTCTCTGTACAGCTAACATTAAGTTTTTTTGTTGTAAGCCATGCATGAGTTTTCTTCATATAAGGTTCCATCGGTTACAAAGTCTATAATATAAATTTATAGTCCATGTAAATTCTATACAGTTTATAGTACAACTTAATTACCAATCAATAAAGTTAATACACTTTTTCTTGTTATAATCTCTTGCACCCCCCTACTTAACTCTTTCTTATTATGATCTCTTGCACCCTTATTCTAAAAAATTTATCTACTTTAATATTATTGACTCTTAATTGTAAGTAATTTCTTCAATCAAAATTTATGTTTGAATTAATTTTTCTTTGCACATTTATATTTAAATTTTTGCATTAATTATTAATTTTATGCATAATTGCTGCAAATTAATCATTAAAATTCAACATTTTTTGCATAGTCATCACTCTAATCCGACTTCACCATCCTCTGGTACCAGAGCATAATCCTTCGTCAATTAATCTTTGTTCATCTATAGAATTTAATTTTTCCAGTCTGTTAGTATTTTTTGTCTATCAACACAAGTAGAGACGATTCTAAAAAATTTATCTACTTTAATATTATTGACTCTTAATTGTAAGTAATTTCTTCAATCAAAATTTATGTTCGAATTAATTTTTCTCTGCACATTTATATTTAAATTTTTGCATTAATTATTAATTTTATGTATAATTGCTGCAAATTAATCATTAAAATTCAACATTTTTTGCATAGTCATCACTCTAATCCGACTTCACCACCCTCTGGTATCAGAGCATAATCCTTTGTCAATTAATCTTTGCTCATCTATAGAATTTAATTTTTCTAGTCTGTTAGTATTTTTTGCCTATCAATACAAGTAGAGACGGTTTCCATAATAGATTTTATTTGAATCAGTTAAAGTTTGAATTTCAAGTTTAATTAGATAATTTAAAATTTTGGAATCAATAATTACTTATAAGCTATTTCTATATAAATTATCATACATACTATTTAGTAGACAATATTGAATATTTAAAACAAAATAATTATGCAGAAATTTAATAATGTGCAAAGAAAAATTAATTCAAACAAAAATTTTGATTAAAGAATTACTTACAATAAAGAGCTAGAATAATATTAAAGCAAATAAATTTTTGAGAGCAAGGGCGCAAGAAATTAAAACAAGGAAGAGTATAGTAATTTTATTGATTGGCAATTAAGTTGTACATAGAATTTACATAGACTCTAAATTTCTATTACATATTCTATAACAGAAAGAACTTTGCATGAAGAGAACTCATGCATGGCTCACACACAAAAAAAACTTCATATACAATCGCAATAACTTGTGTCTTACATGCATAAGATAACACATGCAAGAGGACATTTATACATTTATTATTTTATTTACATGTAACACATGACATTCATGTCATGTTTTTAATTTACAAAAGTTTGAACATTTCCATTTACAAGGCCAATTTTTAGAATGCAATGAATATGTGCATTCTATTTTGACGTTTTGTGCCTTTGATTTGATTTGATTTGATTTTTATTTTTTAAATAATAATAATAACAAAAAGATAAAATTCAAATTACAAAATACAAAATGACAGACTTTAATTTACATTTTTGAGATACATATAATGCTCAATTTTATTATTGGATTTCATATAATATATTATTCTAATCTTTAAAAGTTATATTTTTTATTAATTAACATCAAATGCTCAATTTTATAATTAGATTTTTTTTTTTACTAATTAGATGTTTTTATTTTTGTGTTAGTTTTAAGTATTTTTTTTTGTTATAATTATTTTATTAGAAATGGATAATTACTATGGGGTCCCTATGTTTTGCCATATTATATTAAAAAGTTTTTATATTTTGATTTCGTTAGACTATAAGGTCCTTCCATTAATTTTTTTTCATTTTTTCCGTTAATCAAACACCAAAAAGTCAAATTTTAATTAAAATATTTATTTTAACACTCAAAATACCCCTTTCCCTTTTCTTTCTGCAACAAACTCAACCAAACCCTAAAATTAAAGAAAATAGGCAAACCAAGAAATTGAAAATACTCTACTACCGCAAATCAGGTGTTCTCTTTGATGCACTTCAGCTTCTCAACTCCGTAGACTCTAGCAAGCTTTCTAACAAGTGATTACTCTATGCTTCTCTCTTGCAAACTTGTACAAAAGTTGTCTCTTTTAGTCATGGCCTCCAAATTCATGCCAACTTAATTAAATCTGGAATTGACTCTGATAGATTTATCGACAATAGCTTACTTGCACTTTATTTCAAGTTGGGTTCTAATTTTTTTGAGACAAGAAAGAGTTGTTTATGAACTTTATTTAGAGATGTAATTTCTTGGACTTCAATGATAACGGGATATATTAAAGTTGATAAGCCCAAGAATGCGCTTGAATTGTTCTAGGAAAGGTTGCATTTTGTGGTTGAGCCAAATGCATTCACTTTATCTGTTGCGATAAAGGCGTGTTCTGATCTTGGGGATTTGAGGCTTGATAAATGCTTTCCAAGTTTGGACGGTGAAGATTAGTCCGAGCCATAGATTTGCAGAGCCCCATTGGAGAAGCCAACAAGCATTTTTTTTTTGGTTGTTATATGAATTGGGTTGTTTAGTCTGGGTATCTTAGAAATCGTGCTGCCAAGAATTTCACAGCTACACCATCTATTTTGAAGAAACGAAATCATTTGAGTTTAATTAATTTATGTTAAGAGTTTGAGTTTAATTAATTTATGTTTTGAAAAGGTTTAATTCTTTTATATTGTTGTGGTGGTGATAGTGAAAATGAAAAATTTTGTGTGGTTGAAAGTGATGACATTTGAGTAAAAATTATAATGAAAACGATGATTATTATAGGGTTTTTATATTAATTTAATGAATTTTTAACAGAATGACTTCAAATTTTAATGAAACAAAATGCACTGACTTTTTAATATAATTTTGAAAACATAAGGACCTTTTAGTATAATATGACAAAACATAAGGATCTCAAAATAATTATCATATTAGAAATAAATATTTAGGAAGTTGAGTATTTTGATGAGACATAAATAAGTTTCAAAACGAGTCTCGAGCGTAACTTAGTCGAGCTCAAGCTCGAATTCGAGCATAACTTAATTATAATTTATTAACAAGATGAGATTGATTATAATTTATAAACAAACTTTTGATGAGCCGAACTCGAACTTCTCTAATAGTTAAACGAGCTGCGAGCATGATTTTCAAGCCCGATTCAAGCTCGAGCTCCCAGGAAAAAAAAACATCGAGTTGAGTCTGAACAAGTTAAAACTCGGCTCTACTCAATCACAATCCTATCCTTTACTACTACACCTAAATCTATTATATTTGTGGTACACATGCCTACAATGTTTCAAAGCTAATAGTGCAACCAATCCAGAAATGTTTAGGATTTACTCCATTTGTGGTTTGGTACTTTAGTTCATCCTATTTACAATAGCTAGCATGTAAATTAATTTCAATAAGGATAATTCATGGGTTAATTTAAATACACAGGTTGTTTTGACAATGATCCATACTCTGTAAACAAGCATCCCTTAATTCAGCTGTTCTCAATTTATAAATTATAACACTTGATTGACCCATGTAATTTTCTTTTCAAATTGAGTATACTTGCACTATCTAAATGCATGTTAGATGCTTCCTTCCCAAATCATGACAGTTATTGCATACCATTTATTTAGTTCAATGTATTCCTAAATGGCATGTTGCAAAGAGTTCTTTTTTTTTTTCCATTCCCAATTAATAATCTTACAAATCATAAAAAAAATTAAACATAAACTTCATTCAAAAATACTTGCACTCCTTAAAAATCACAGCATACGAGGTATTAAATTAATGCCAGAGAAAAACAGAATCACCTGTTAAGGTGAGATAAACAAAGTATGGCAAGGATGCATCACATTTATGATTAAATAAACAAGAGAACTTACCATTGTTTGACGAGCTTCACGTGGAGACACTACAAGAGGATGATTATGATCCTTGACAAATTTTGTTATCACCCACTTTCCAGATTTATCAAATTTAATATGAATCATTGCTTTACAACCTTCTCTTGTACTAGGACGTGGCTTTCGAACATTTCCAAATTTGCCTCGGATGCTAACACAGTAACCCTCCTTATTACAACCCAGTCTTCGGGCAAGAATTCTACCATCTCTTTCAGAACGACGACAAGACATCACTCGCATGACAAATCCTACCCTTCGAGCATATTCATCATAAAATATCATGGCAGCATCTTCAGATTCAAATTCCATACCCTCATGTGGTTCTGTAATCAAATCACCTTCATTCACAACTGAATCACCTTCCAGTAAAACCAACTCCTGTCCAGCGGAGCTCTCCACTATTTGGATTCCATCATCTAAATCCACTGCCAGAAATCATCATTTACCATTATATTTGAAACCCATTAATAATTCTCCATATTAAAAAAAAAAATAAAAAATAAAAATAAAAAAATAAAAATTGAGCTCAAAGTCTGTAAGAAAAAAAGAAATTAAAAAGTACCCAGTTTGGGTTTGGCTAAATTTCATTTCAACTTCTTATGATCTTAAAAAAAAAAAATCCTATTTCAAGCAAATAATTACACAGAAACCAACACAACCAAAGTCCTATCTCCTATCATTTTTTATTTTATTTTCTGGTTTCAACAAATTCAGAAGATACAAACATAAACAGGTAAATATCAGTAAACAACAAATTCTAATATTCCACTTCACCTCTTAAGCAATTTATCAAACAATTAATAGCCCAAAACAACATATCACACACATACTCAAAATGTTTAAAAATTTAAGATGAAAAAAAAATTAACAACTCCTTCAAAAAATATCAGGGTACTAAACTACATCCAAATCCAAACATAAAACCAGCAGCAAAACCATCAAATACATGCAAATTAAAGTATGCAATTCTCAGAAAGACTCACTATCATAAAAGAAAGCTTAACAGGACTAATCCAAAATGAATTTAAAAGCCAGAATTTGATTAAAAAGGAACCTACACTTCTCACCCATATTAGATTGATTGAGCAAAACGACAAAACTAAGTGTAGAGGTGAAATGCAAAAGGGAAATAAAATAATGGGTAAAAATTGAAATATGTAAAAGATTTGTGTAACTCTTACTTACTTGATCTAAGGATCCGATTTTGACGAGCTGTGAGTTGAGAAAGAGAGCGACAGAGATTGGAGAAGGCTAGTTCTCAGCTTTGGGGGAGTGGTGATAATATATATACGAGTCTACTGTTTCTTGATTGTGAACATCCACTCATTTTAAGCCACGTTTTGGATTCTTGTGCTGTGATTTCTAAAATGACCGAATTTAAATTGTTTGCTTCAAATTCGGGTTTGGGTTGGGTTTATGTACTCTAGGTTAGGAAAGTAATGGGCTGGGCTAGTCCAAATTTAATTTCTAGGCCCGAAATTTTCAAATTGAGTTTTATATATTTGGATTGAGTTGAGTTTAAATTAGGATAAAATTAACCTTAATAAATATGAATCGATTTGAATATATATTTTAAACTTCTTATTTATTATGCAACTTTCATAGTTGGATTATATTAGAAATTAATAGTAGGATTTTATTAGAAATTAACTCTTATAATATTAGTAATTTTTAGTATGTAAATATATTAAATTTTCAATTATGATATTTCTATTTTTTTTTTTTTACCCCAAATTTAATAGATCTTATTAAAGATGAAATCCTAAATTACAAACTAGAATTGGCTCTATCATTGAGATGACTTTTGAGCCAATCCTTTAGATCTAAAGGATTATTACTCAAAATCACTTAGGGCTTTCTTAGCTACTAAATGAGCTGGCCAATTCATCATACAAGGAACATAGACAAAAATACAAGAGCTAAAACCCATCAGATAATTGCAAAATACTACTAAGAACCAAACCAATATTCCGTTCATCACAGTTTTTGCAATAAGCATAATCAATGATAACTTTAGCGTCCTCCTATGATATGACTTGTTGATATCCAAGATGACAACAAACTTGCATAGACTCCCTTAAACACACAGCTTCCAAAACTTTAGGATTCATGATATAATTCACCTTTTTAGACCCCCAATATGCAGTAATTTCCCACTTGATCCTCTAAGAACAATTCCCAATCCACCACAATTACCATCAGAATCTATAGCTGCATCAAAGTTGGCTTTGATATATCCTATTGAAGAAGGCTAACATTCACATACAGAAACCTTTGCTGATGCAGGAGGTGTACCTGGCACTGGTACAAAAGGTAGGTCAGATGCAGTAGCTGCAATTGCTACTGGTCCAAAGTTGCCGGTAGTGCTATAAATTCTTTTACTGTTGGAACAATAGACTCATCTGGCACTAGTGCAAGAGGCACACTTGCTACTAGCGGTGTAGCTGCCACTGCTAGTAGTGCAGAAGTTAAAGCTGTCGTTGGTGCTATAAATCCTTCTACTGCTGGAACAGTAGAATCATCTTCCACTGGAACAAGAAGCACACTTGCTACTCGTGTTGTATCAGCAACTGGTACTGGTGCTGCTAGTGCATAAGCCCTTCCTATTGCTGGTGCTGTAAACCCATTTGTTGCTGATGCAGAAGTCTGTTCTGCTGCTAGTGCAGGGATCACACCTCTTGCAGCAGCATCTCTATCACTAGCAATGATAGATATTTTGTGCACTTCCTCTTGCTCAACAATTTTTGCAAGGATTAAATGAATATCCCACCTCCGGTTTTTAAATATAAGATCATTTCTGATCTTCCAAATTCCAACATACCAGCAAAGTTAAAAGATAAAGTTTGAATAACAGTAGACCACTAATCGGTAAAATCAGAATAATTGATTGCAACTAATCCAAGCATTAAGTTAGAGGCTAACCATATTTGCCGAGCTAAGGGACAAGCAATAAACAGCTGTTCAATTGTCTCATCAAATTATGAGCACATTGGACAACTAAAATTTGTACCTCGAATTTGTCTTGCCAAATTAGCCCTAGCACTAACACCATTATGCAATAACCTCAAGATGAACAGTTTGAGCTTATTAGGCACCTGGAATTTCCAAATTATCTTCCAATGATGCATATTCGAACCTGCAGAATAAGATTTTATAGACAAATCTAAAGATTTTGTTACCAGGTAACCAGACAAACATATAAACTCTAGTAGTAAAATGCCAGATTAATTTGTCCCTTATATGGAAAAGAGGCAAAGGCATGCCAAATATCAACAACATATCTAGTTTTGCATTTACTTCCTTGACTAACGAGTTTCAAGCTCCTCAATTGCTATCAGTTAGTTGAAGCAACTAGGGCTGAGCAATCGAATCGATTTGATTTAAACTGAACCAAATTGCTCAAAAATCAAATAGACCGAATTGCAAATCTTAATAATCAAATCGAACCAATTGATTAAAAAAATTTATTTTTTAAACCAATAGATAAAACTGAACATTTTATATTTTTATTCCTTCTAAAATTAAATATTTTTATTAAATTATTGAAATATTCAATTAAATAAAATCCGAAAGCTTTTTAAAATTAATAATCAACCATTAACAGCTCTTGCACACCGAGACATAACTTAGCGCTAAGAGTATATTCTCCTGGACAATAAACCAGGATCGATTCCCCCTCCTTAATGTTAAAAAAAATAAACATTAATAACTCTTTTTTTTTTTTTTTTACTATTTCAATTATACCATAATATATATAATGGGGTGGGGCGAGTTTGGGAAAATGATCATACAATTTTCATTTTCACCCTGTATCAACTAAAAAATTTCAAATTTTTTTTTCCACACCACCCTAATTTCCAGTTAGAATGGAAACTCTCTGCCTTGAACTCTTCGCCTTGAACCGGGCAAATCAGGATATATTTCCAATGGGACAGGGCACTTTACCATCCCTAATTCAATCATCTATCAACACCTTACTACAAACAAACACCTTGTTTGGATTAGAGGAACATATAGCATAAAATTCATTTGAAAATGATAAAATTTCATTTAATTATGTTGAAAATATCCAGGGGAAGACTAACAAATTAATTCTCAAACATCCCAAGTGGCTATCTTTAAAATTGAATCAAGGTTTTATGATGCCACTGTTGACATCATAAATTAATGCAAAATTAACTTAATGCATCTGTTTGCAAATGAATGAAAGCAAATTAAATTAATGCAAAAGAGGTTCCTTGCGAATGAAAAGCAATTGTACATTAGAATAAGGCTTCATTCCTATGATGCCTACATCACTCAAAATAACCAGAACATTATCCAACAATGAAACTGCTGTCAAACAAATGTGAGCTGCCAAAAATTCGTCTTCACTTCATGCGAACAAAAACCAACACTAGCTTTGGTAAAAATCATAGATCAAATAAAGCATTCAGCTATTCCTATAGAAAACAAGTTCAAAAAGTACATCTAAAAACTCCTCATAAGCAGAATAATGTTCTCAACTCAAACAGAACAACTCAGCCTAGTAAAAAAACCCAAGCACCTTGCCTCCGACATTCTTTCTTCTAGCCTCTTCGTGGTCCATGATACCAGCAGATGTTGTCAACACAATATAACCAAACTGCAATTTTAAATCAATGTAGATGTCAAGACCAGAAGCCATACATATTTAATTAACTACACACATCAAAAGATGCACATCCATGCAAACACTCACTGCAATACATAGAAATATGTAATTATATATCAAAAATTGGAAGCTGGTACAAGTTTAATCGGATCATAAATGAGCTTACTTGCTTCTGCACAGCATAGCTAACTTGATCCTAATAGATATTATGCTTGCAAGCTCATGATAGCTTGGTGGTCATGGAATCATGGTAAAGGGAAAATTATCTAAAATAAATAAATAAATAAAACTGAATTTAGACATATTTTGTAGCTGACCTGTCTTGAAGGGAGCAACCTTGCAGTCCATCCCTCAACCTCCTTGACACCGATATCAAAACGAGGGCTGATAACCCCACACTTGTTCAACCTTCCATTCAATTCAACCACAATTTTACCAGCCCTATGATCGTCAACATACTCAAACTCACCAATGTAACCTACACAGAAGAGCCAAAGAGATAAGAATCATAAATGAGCATAGGTTAATGAATTTTCAAGGAACATTGAATGTAACAGAATACAGGTGAAAATGAACAGATACCATGCTTCTGCATCACCAACAGAAATTTGATAATAACTTTCGAGGAAGGCCTGATCATGACTTGGCGTTTCCCACGCTTTTCAGCATTATACATGCTTTTCAAAGCATCATTCAAAACACTGACCCTCACCATTGTTGCTGCTACACATATTTTACGAAATGTCAACAAACTACTAAGAACTTTTAAGTAAACAACAAACACGATAAAGAAATAATTTATAACAGTACTGAAACCAGAAGGGTCATAAATATTATTATACTTGATAAGGGCAGGACAGTGCAGGCTCAAATATCTAATATTTCACGGTTACAAGGGGAGGAAGAAAGACAAATGGGATCAAAATTTAATTAATCTTTAAAACTAATAGGATAATAATCTTTCTCCAGGATGCGATAACAAAAAAATAAAAAAAAAAATCTACATCCTACCTTGCTATGAGTCCAACCATGAATCTAGCTATAGCTAAAGAAAAAATTATTACAGATAAACAAGCAACAGAGTCCAACCATGAATCTAGCTATAGCTAAAGAAAAAATTATTACAGATAAACAAGCAACAGAGTCAATTTTCAAAAACCTTTGAATTGCAATGGTAATCACAGAATCAACATAAAAAATTCTAGAGAAATAAAAAAAAAAGTATATAAAAATAAAGAAACAGATAATAAACACTAGAGAATCTTGAAATCAAGCACTGAGCATTAATAGATCCAACAGAAAAACACATTTCAATGTCATCATTTTCTTTTTCTTTTCCCGGAAATCAAACAGAAAAAACAAAATAAAAATAAAAAGGAAAAACAATAGAAGAAGCTGTTGTACCTACAAGAAGCAAAAGCAGAGAAAGGGCCCGCCTCCAAGAAAGTGAAAACAGAGTGGTTAGGGTTTTGGCAAAAGCTTGAAGACAGCTTTGACCTTTCTAGTAGGGTTTATTTGATAATATAAGCCCAACCAAAGCCCGACCCAATATATTTTTATTTATTTGTTTTTCTTGGCCTCGCCACCTGAGACGTTGATTCATTCCTCTTTTACTTATTTGAGGGGACGAAAACTCAAACCATTTTTTAAAGAAACTTTCGGATCCGAATGGTAGCAACTAGCAATAATTAAATTTATATAAAAAAAATAATTACAATGGTTATAATTTATTGTATCTTTTAACTTTTTGCTAAATTTCTATTAAGAATAAATTTTAACATTAAATTATTTTTTAAAAATAGATAAATTAAAAAATTAATTTATAATTTATATTATCATAAATATCATTGGTGAGAGAGTAAGATGATATATTAAGTCTATTGAATTTATTAGTCCTTGATAATTAATAATTGATAATGATCATAAATAGAATATAGCTCATGAATGATGGATATAGTTATAAACTGATGAATGTTAATTAATTATTTAATAATTATTATCATTGAAATGTAAGATGAAAATTAAAAATATAGTTATTGATATGAAAATAAAGAAAATAAGAATAAGAATAAGAATGTAGAAGAGGAGTATTCTATTGTCTTCTTGGTGTGTTATACAAAGTAGTAGGAACCCCTATTTATAAGGTTTATCTCTACTATAAGTTACAAGATATAAATTCACCTTATAAATGACATATAAAGCTAAACATAATGTACCTAATAAATATATCAAGTAATGTGGTAGTGGGATAGTTAAAAGGACATATATATTATATATATTTATAATATTCCCCCTTGAATGTCTATTTTGCAAAGACTGCCTCATTAAAAATCTTTACCAAGGAAAATCCAATTGGACAAAACCTTTGGTTAAGGAAAAAAGAGTACAGTGTTAAACTCCCCCTAATTGCAATATCACTGAAAATCTTTAAGGCGTCGCATGCCAATATTATAAACTAATTTCTTAAAAGTTGCAGTAAGTAATGCCTTAGTGAATAAATCTGCTAGATTATCACTTGAACGAATTTGTTGAATATTAATTTCACCATTTTTTTGAAGATCATGTGTAAAGAAAAATTTTGGTGAAATATGTTTTATTCTGTCACCTTTAATATATCCTTCCTTTAATTGAGCAATACACGCTGCGTTATTTTCATATATTATTGTTGGAATTTCTTTATTGGAAGATCGACCACATGATTCACGAATATGTTGGGTTATTAATTTTAGCCACATACATTCTCGGCTTGCTTCATGAATTGCTATTATTTCTGCATGATTTGAAGAAGTAGCAACTATTGTTTGCTTAGTAGAACGCCAAGATATAGCTGTATTGTCACATGTGAATAAATAACCCGTTTGAGATCGAGCTTTATGTGGATCAGATAAGTACCCAGCATCTGCAAAACCAACCAATTGGGGTGTAGAATTACTAGCATAAAACAAACCCAAATCAATAGTTCCTTGAAGATATCGCAATATATGCTTAATGCCATTCCAATGTCTTCGGGTTAGTGAAGAACTATATCTTGCTAACAAATTAACAGAAAAAGCAATATCAGGCCTCGTATTATTAGCAAGATACATTAATACACCAATGGTACTAAAATATGGTACTTCAGGACCAAGAATTTCTTCATTATCTTCTCGAGGCCGGAAATGATCCTTATTCACATCAAGTGATCAAACAACTATTAGACTACTCAAAGAATGTGTTTTGTCCATATAAAAACGTTGAAGTACCTTTTGTGTATATGTTGATTGATGAATAAAAATTCCTTTTGCTAAATATTCAATTTATAAACCGAGACAAAATTTTGTTTTTCCTAAATCTTTCATTTCAAATTCTTTTTTCAAATAGTCTATTGCTTTTGGAAGTTTTTCAGGAGTTCTAATAATATTCAAATCATCAACATATACAGCGATTATGGCAAACTCAAATCTTGACTTCTTTATAAAAATATATGGACAAATAGGATCATTTTTATAACCTTCTTTTAACAAGTATTCACTAAGACAATTATACCACATACGCTCGGATTGTTTTAATCTATACAAAGATTTTTGTAATTTAATTGAATAAATTTCTCGTGAACTTGAATTATATTTTTCTGTCATTTTAAATCCTTCAGGGATTTTCATATAAATATCATTATCAAGTGAGCCATACAGATAAACTGTGACTACATCCGTTAGGTGCATATTAAGTCTTTCATGAATTGTTAGACTAATAAGATATCGAAATGTTATTGCATCCACTGTTGGATTTGTGCCCTAAAGACCAATCATTAGATAATTATTTTTGGTACATTTTATATCATGATTTATATATTTATGGCTTTCATTATTATGATTTTTGAATAACTGTGTAATATAAATTATTATAATAATGTTCCTAGAATAAAATATTCTAAAATCATCTCTAGTTAAGTATTATTGTGAAATGGGATATCAATAATACATCGAGACTGGTATGTGTAGTGATTGATGACAATGGTCATGAATATGAGATATCAAGTCAACACATAAGTACGTGTTGGAGAACTATGTACTAGATTGACCCACCATGAGAATACTACATGGTTTGTTGTATGAGTGTCACGACTCAACTTGGGATCCGCGACGGTCCTAGGGTACGGGTGTTGCCTAAGCTACCGGTACCACGAAGAACCCAAATAACTATACTATATAGCATGCAATTCAACAACAAGCTTAATATAGCTTGACAATTCTATAAAAAATTGGGCAGTATCTCCTTTGTATAAGGAGTATGCCCAGCTGAAAAACATGCAATAAACACTTCCACTATATACTTCAATATCTATCTCAAATCAAGGATCCCTTTGGATTTCCAATATCAACTCAATATAAACACATCTGTATATCCAATCATTTCCATACCATACATATCATATCATGTATATCCATAGTATTATCATTATGCAAAACCATAAAGATGCAAACACACACATATATATACATGCCACTTCTTAATTTACAGTACTATGGAACCTCTATACTGTACAATATTTACATATACTTTTGGAGCTTGATATTTACATGATCAACTAGTAAAGTTCCAAGGCAAGAGTAGGAGATGCCAATGGAAAGCGTGTCTCACTGCAGTCCTGAAAATTATAAACCACTAAGGGAGTGAGTATAAAAATACTCATTGAATCCAAATGTATAAAAATGTAGTAAATGATCATGAAACAATAGTTGTCCATATATGGCCTGTAGAATTAATATAAGATAGCAAATAGATAATACAGCATGTATCTGTATAAGTATCAATAAAAATATCCATAAAAGAATCCATATAAGTATCTAGATATATATCCATATAAGTATCTAAATACACATATCCATATAAGATTCCAATGTACAAGATAACACACATATGATATAACAGGATTGGGTTATTTCTGTAATTCAGTACTTAGCACTATCATAAAGTGCACTAGGGAATATAACATCCCTCCCTAGTAGGGGGTCCACAAACACATTAACCACGTAAGGGATATTTTCCCTACGACTAGAAAATATAACATCCTTCTCTAGCAAGGGTCCACAAAACACAGTGTGCACACAGTCGATAGAACTTACCCGCTATATCATCGAAATAGCCCTGTTATAATATCATATGAGTGTGTCTTCAAATAACAGTAAATATAGCATATTTATACCTTATATAGCAGTAGAACAATCATATATACATATGTGAAAACTAATAGAATAAAATTGGAAAATGTCAAAAATTGGCGGGCCCAGTTGCACTACCGCAACTGGCAATCGCCGTTACGGGTTCGTTTTGAGATTTTTGAGTAGTTTCTGGTTAACTATATTGCCAAAAGATTTAGGTGGGCCATGAGGTACCATTTCGAAGTTTAGGTCGAGACTAGATGATTGGGCCAAGTGGTGGCCCAATTGGCTTTCTAGATTTCATTTTATGGCCAGACAAAGTTTAGGTCAGTTTAGGTCGTTTCGGTGGGCTTATTTACGGGCCAATTTGCATTGTATGTGATTTTAGGTATCAAACTTTATTTTTATAACTCAAATGAAATATTATAGCATATATGATGCAAATCATACATGATTATACATAAGGACTCACCTCTATCACAGTCCAATCACTTTTTCCCCAATTAGTGATCCTGAACCCTAGTCGGCCCACCGCTCAACACTCCGAGCAGGAGTATTCGACGGTTCACCTATTATCACATATAACGCTTCGGTAAGATGTAAAATCATTACAAAACACATCATTTATACAAAAACACATAAAATCACATTAGGCATACATTGTATGCATTATCAACCTCACTTTGCACACTTTACACATTTCTCATTCCTTTATGCTATAAACCAATTCTATCATCATCATTAGCCCACATTTCACATATGCATTACTTATATATCATTTTACAAACTCATATAAATTAAACTTAGCATTCTATACCAAACATATACCATATTCAAGATTACTTTCAAAGTACTTAAATTAATCATCTTTCATACATTTAAACCTATACATTTCTATCATTTTCAACACTTTATCATATTCAAACTTTACTTTATATATCACATTAGCCTAACACCTTAAACTAACAAAGCCAATATTAACCAACTTAAATGGAATTCATTCCATTCATCCATT
>CANXYC011560280.1:0-42452 GCA_948193065.1 Aleurites moluccanus | reverse complement strand
AATAATTTCATTTATTTCTTAAAGAAAACTGCATTTAATTTGCATTTAATTTTCGGAGTTACTGTTCATGGCAGTCTCAACTTCCAAATTTCTCCCACATTAATTACCATTAATAGCTTCAGATCACTAGAAATAAATTCTGCATACCCAGAATTAATTATCCTAACCCATAAATTTAAATAAATCCAAAGAAAATAACTTAGAAAGAAAATTTACCTTATTTCCTTCAAACTGAGATTTCTGCAAATACTGCTCAAATCTGATGATTCTGCCTTACTATAGACTAATCTAGAAGTCTATTGCATTAATCTGAGTATTAATGCCTTAGATAAGAAATGAAAATATTCTGAGAAAAGACTGAAATTAAACGAAGGAAGAAAGAAAGAAAATCGTGGAGTGCTACTAGGGTTCACTGGGTTTAAATAGACACTGCCCCAGAAATACGCTAGCCAGCTTGCCTCGCTAGACCTGCCTTGTCAAAACTACCTCGCCTAACTAGTTCTCCAATCCCACTTCGCATTCGCAGCCCGCCAATCTTGCTCCGGAAATGCTACCTCGCACATTCCAGTTCGCATATGCTACCTCGCATATGCTGCCTCACCAATGCTTTTTTCGCCTCCTCGCTTCTTCATGAACTGCCACTTCGCACTTTACCTCTTCACACAATGCCTCTTCACCAAATCCTCTTCGCCAAAGCTCTTCGCTAAAAGCTCTTGGCCAAAGCTCTTCACCTTAGCTCTTCGCCTTTCCTCTTCGCTTAAGCTCTTCGCCTTTCCTCTTCGCCTAAGCTCTTCACCAAAAGCTCTTCGCCAAAGCTCTTCGCTTTAGCTCTTTGCCTATTGCTACTTCGGCAACCTCACTTCACTACTTTTCCATCACGCCACTTCGCATTTCCAATTCGCAAAATGCCTCCTCACATTTTGCTGGCTCGCCATAACAAATTCTTCTAAGTTAAACTCCTGCCTGAACATCCCACACTTAGCCAGCTCGCAAATGAGCTACAATTATCCAAACTTACTAATTCTTTTTATCACTTAAAATCAACATGCAGGATCACAACCTGTCAAAATTTCAAATCAAAATATTCAACACACAGACCGTAGTGACTCTCCAAAAGTCACCCAAACTCCTGCCTCAAAATCTAACTGAACAACCCTGATACAAATCACTCTCCACTGAGATATACTTATCCAAAAATTCTGAAATTTTACAGTCATCATCTCAACATACAAAGGAATATTTTTTATGTTTACAACTTTAGCTAATTCTATCTTAATCATTCCCAGTAATTCCAAACAGACACTGCATCCCTACAAAAACTCTCAACCAGACCAGCCTTGCTCAAATAGATACAACTCATCACATACATAGAATTTTGCCAAAATATTTTACAGAATTATAGCTAAGATATAAATTAACAACTTTAATGTTTTACACTTTACCAAATTATGTCTTTAAGAACATAAAATGATCATCACAAAATCCTATAGCAATCCAAATAGAAATTTCTGAAATTCTCAACATTCTCATTAAAATATTAATAGGTTCTCCAAACATACAAAATCAATAAAAATATTACAAAATGGCAGATATTACATAGAGTTGCCTCTCCAATAGGGTAGTGGGTATATACTATCGGCAATGTATACATTGTATTACTGATACCCTAGCTGGGAAGGGTTATGGACCTGGCCATAAGACCTGATCAGTCTTATGGTTACTGATACTGATATTATTGGAGTCTGTATGTTTACATGTATTCCATACTAATATTACTGGAGACTGTATGTTTACATATAGTCCATATCCTTTATCTGTCTTATCTACATGATACGAATATTGTTATATGTTCATTGATTCCAAACTTATACCTTATTGCTTACCACTGATGGCCATTGTACCATCGATTTAATTATTATCTGTTCCAAACTTTCAAAGATATTTGATATGCAAATTAATTAATCTTGACATGTAAATTGAATATATATTGATATTCTTCATCATATTTATTAACACTTGACAACCATTGACCACTTTTGCTATTATATGTTTATATCTCATATTTAATGATGTATATATACTCACTGAGTATTTTTATACTCACCCTATTGTGGTTTATAATTTTTACAGGAATGAGATAATGAAGGTTGATTCCAAGTCAATTTCTTCTCCGACTTGAAATGTCAAGTTCATCAAGGTAAAATTTTATTTTCTAAAAGTCAAAAGTGTCAACTCATAGAGCTCCATGGTACTGAATATAATTAGATGATTGAGTACTATAATGATGTATGAACATTGAAATAATTGACAATTCAATGGCATTAAAAATTGTAATGTGTAATGTATAATGATTGATAATGACAATGACAGTGAAGTGATAGAGACAGTGGTACTGAAGATATAAAAATAATATTTATATGTCTTAAAAGAGATTTAGTAGTGTCATGTATGAACATTGATCTGTGAAGTTAAGAGCATAAGGATGGAAAACTATTGGGAGTGTAAAAATAATTTTAGTGCAGGCTGTGAAATTTTTGAAAGACCCGATTTTGAGTTTGGAATAGCATTAAAATTACAAAGGAAAGTCTGACAAAATTTCTGTAAAATTTATAAGTAATAAATGGAATTTAAGCATTGATAAATGAATTAAGATTGATTGAATGATTGATAAATGGATTGTTCATGGGTTCTACGGGTTTTCGGTAACCTTAAGTTTACCTGTGCCCTAGGATTATCGCGGCCCAAAAATGGGTCGTGACATATGTACCTGATCCATCGCATGTATTGGAACTACAAGACATTGGAATAGATGAAGACTTAACCTATGAGGAGGTACCGGTAAAGATAGTTGATCATCAAGCTAGACAACTATGCAATAAGGAAAACCCTATGGTTAAGGTGCTATGGAGGAATCAGTTGATGGAGGAATACATGTGGGAAATTGAATGAGATATGCAAGCAAAGTATCCATCTTTATTTCAGCAGTGAGGTACGTATTAATTTTAAATTCGAGGATGAATTTATTTGAAGGGGGATAGAATGTAATACCCCTGAAATTATGTTGTAGCTTCTAAGCAGTTTTCTTTAGTATCAGACTCATAACACAGATGATAATTATTCAGCTTAAGGAATTAGTACATTATTAAATTTAAAGATATTTTTCTCAGATAAATGGATAATAAAGGATTAAGAATATTGATAGCTAATAATATGAAGAAAGTATGGAAAAGTATTAAAAATGATGAAAAATCAATAAAATGGCAAAATCATAAATAAGTGGAACTTTAGCGGCATTTTGGGAAACTAATTATCTAGGATCCAGAATTATTCTAAAAGCTGCATAATATTAAACTACAACTAAAAATAAGCTTATTCACTCCCCATTTTGAAATCTAAAACTGAGCAGAATTAACATAATTAGTTACATAAAGCTTTTGGGTCAAAAATAGAAATTATGAAAGTTTTGACCAAAATTTGCCGCCTATAAATAGAACACTTAGCCAATTTTCCACTCTTTCTTCTTCTTCTTCTTCTTCTTCTTCTTCTTCTTCTTCTTCTTCTCTTCTTCATTTTGGCCAAACCATCATCCACCATTCTCCACCAAATTTCATACAAATTCTAAAGAAAAACCATAGAAAACTTGAATTCAAGCCTTATTTAACCTAATTCCATCCATTTCTCACCAAAAAGATCAAAGGAAACTAAGAAATTTCCCTTTGAAGATTTTGGACACTTTACCAATACAAGGTATTTTGATATTTTCTTCATCCTTTTAAGTTAATTAGATGCTTTAGATGTTGAATTAGATGGATTTAGCATTAGATTGCACCAAATTGTTCAAATTGATGGAATTCCCAAATTTCAAACCCTAATTAAGTTATGTTTATAACCAAATCCTAAATTAAGCTTACATAATCCATAGTTAAGTTAGATTATGTTTAATTGTATTCATTGGAAGCTAATTTAGTGATAGTTTTGGTGTAGAATCAAAGGAATAACTAGATTACCATTTTTGCCTACTTTGAAGAAATTGAAGAATCAAGTTGTACTTTGGCAATTTGGAAGCTTAGGTGAGTTTAATATACATCATATTACATATTTATAACCATATTTTGAATTATGGAAACCTTATGAAAATGTCCATGTTTGGCCGAACCATGACATGCCCATTTCTTTGAAAATTTGCTTGGCTTTTCCTTGATTTTCAAGCCTTATTGGATCCACCATGTATAGTTATTGATTGGATTTGATTTACTTTTTGAATTGTCCATATTGAAAACATGTTGATTGATGTTTGGGCAATGTCAAAATTCCACCAAAATCTAACCTAAATGCCTTATAAAAGTTGCACACCAAGTGTTCGATAAAATGCCTCAATGAGATTTTCATAGACCTACCAAGCCAATGTCATCATCGCCAGCGACGTTGGCTAGCCAATTGCACCAATGTAATTGACATTGAATGACTACCTTGTTAACCAACCCATACTTGATTGCCATTACTATTGTTATTCCAATCATAGCTTTTATTGCTTATATGTTATTGATTAATGATACCGATTGATTAATTTGCAAACCATTGATCATTGATGAGTTTCTCGATTCCTATTAGTTCCTATTATTTAATTTCCAAAGTTAATGATTTTTTGATAGAGCTACCTTACTGACGGGGTAGTGGATAAATACCGTCGGCATTGTACACAATGTATATCATAGACCTTAGTAGGGAATGGTTAATATCTTAGCGGGTTAATTACTTTGAGCTCCCTGCATTTTGGCTAATTACACTAAAAAGTCCATATATTTTTAAAATTATACTAAAATATCCCTGTATTTTGGTTCCATTAAAATTCGAGGTCCTTATGTTAAAAAATCTATTAAATTAATGTAAAAAGTCCATACTATCCCTCATTTTCATTTTAATTTTCACTCTCATACCACTCTTTTAGTTTCACTCTCACCCAAACAAGACAAAACATACCAGATGGAAACCACAAATCAGAAAAATGAAAACCCAAAATTATTATTTAATTTACAGTTCGTTATATATAAGCATAAATAAAAATTAAATTAAAAAAAAAAGAGAGAGAGAAAAAACTCACATCATTAGTTTTGAATCAGTGCTTGCTATTGCTAGTAGTGGAAACTCTGGTGAGCAGGGCCTATTAAGCTAAAGTTCATATACCCATAGAAATAAGTTACAAGACTAATGGCATTTGACACAAATGCCATGTTCTCTAGGCCCTCCGTTGCTGTATCCATAATTTCAACAACAAAAAAATCCAATTCTTATATAATCTATTGATGAAAATAATAAGAAAAAAAAAAGATTAAATTTGCAATTAACATATATAAAAAGTGCAGCTCTATTTCCACCCAGCTTCCTTGCTTGTATGGTTTTGATTTTGACATCTCTACAAAAGCCCTACTCTATCCATTCATCGATTTGACTAATAAAAAAACTAAATAATTAATAAAATGCTTTAAAACATTTAAAGTAACACTTGAAATCAATTATGATTTAACTGTACTGTAGTTAGTTTCAGGAGTATTGTAAGATGGTGAGAAAAGAAAATTAATTCAAAAATGAGATTACCATTTTGTTGGAAGCTTTTTTGCTTCTTAGTGATCAACCCAACAAACAGAAAAGAAATCCTTAAAATTACTTCTAAATTGAGAGTCGAAAATAGCTATGATATGGATTTCGAGCTCAAGCAGCGAAGGGACACCGAACTCAACATATTTGAACCCATGAAATCCCATACTCTAGCATATTTGCACCACCGCCATTCTCGAAATGTGCACAAAGGTTTTTAATGGGATAAAACTTTGGTAGATTTTGGTGGAGGAAATGAAACTAGTTTAAGTTTGTTGGTTAAGGCTTTTCCTTGGATTCATGAGATTAATTTTAATGGAGATTTATGATTTGGTTGGGTTATGATTTTAGGGTTTGGTTAAATTGGTTGTAGGAAGAAGAGGGAAGGGAATTTTGGGTATTATAATAAATTTTATAATAAAAATTTGACTTTTGAGGATTTGACTAATGGAAAAAGGGCCAAAAATAGATGGAAAGATCTCGTAGTTTAACATAATTAAAATACAAGGACTTTTTAATATAATTTTAAAAATATAAGGACTTTTTCATATAATTGACCAAAATATAGGAACATCATAGTAATTAATTCTATCCTAACCATAAGATTTGGCCTGCCTTATATAACTTACATGTGATTTAATTTATTATTATATGTGTTAAGGCTCATCATCTGTCATATCCATATGATTTTTATGTTGATGACTTAATTATTGAATACAAACTATTGTTGCTACCTAACCTTCATTCTTATGTTAATTGGTATGCAAAATCTATTATATGATAATTATTTATCTATTTACCCTATTAATTATCCAATCCTTATATGTAATATGATGTATATTAGATTCACTGAGTATTTTTATACTCATTCTATAGTTGTTGAATATTTTTTAGGTCAGGTGTAGTAGGCAGGTTCTAGATTCTCTTCCTTTGTGGAACCAATAGTGTATATTGACAGTGTAATTATTTTATCTTTGCCCTATGTAATATTTTCTCGTAGCTCCATGGATTTGTATATGGATATAGATGGGTTGTACATATTGATGTATAATAATATTATATGAAGGTTAGTTATATTTATTGCATGTGTGGTATAAAGATATAGTGACAGAATTAAAGAGTACAAAATCGAAAATAACAATTATTTGGGTAATAGTAAGATCATAACTGGATATGTTATGGGTTTTACGAGTGTCGATCACCTATAACAGTTCCTGCATTCTAGGACCATCATGTTCCAATTTGGGACGTAACAGATAATCAAGTGAATAATTCAGTAGATATCACACTAAATGTCAAACTCATGGCTATAACAAGAAGGATAATTGAAGTTAATAAACTAACGAAACAAGTATACATATTAATATAATAGATAATGGGCCTTGATCGCATGTTTATCACAAAGCGAGTCACATGGAATATATTATGGTGGTTTGAGCCTTATAGCTAGGACATTACCCCTTCCTAGTAAGGGTTTTAAATATACATTGTGCATAATGCCGATAGTTTTTACCCACTATCCCATCAGAAAAGTAACTTTGTCATATCAACATATAAATAAGAAAAAGAAATCAAATAAGGTAGCAAATTGACAATAAAAATAATAAAACTTTAATCTCACTATCAATATGTGCAAATGGTTTACATTAGTCAATCAATGTATCATAGGATTGCTAATAGACTTAAATATGATTTAGGTTCATAAAGTGTCAATGGTGTGTATATTTGTGCTGACAAGATTCATACCAGTCCGCGTTGGCGAAACTAATAGCAATTGGTAAGCTTGAAAAAAATGTAAATGACATTTAGTTGTGTGCATCACTTTAGCATCAAATTAGTAAGATTTTAGGGTAAGTTCAATAAATCAAATTTCACAAATCAAGTCAATAATGTACTCAACACAAATAGCAATTCATATCCAATAATAAATTAAGTGGAGAAGAAAGCTTGGGAACCACCTTTACTCCTAACCTGAAAAATGTTAAACCACTAATTGGGTGAGTATAAAATACTGAGTGAGTCAAATATATATTACCATACATATAGGCTAGGTAGTAAGGCAAGTGAACAAATGGGTAACTAATAAGATAATTAAGTGTATAATTCAGTAGATATCACACCAAATGTCAAACTCATGGCTATAACAAGAAGGATAATTGGAGTTAATAAACCAATGGAAAAAGTATACATGTTAATATAATAGATAATAGGTCTTGATCGCATGTTTATCACAAAGAAAATCGTATGAAATACATAAGGCAGGCCGAGTCTTATGGCTAGGACATTACCCCTTTCTAGCAAGGGTTTTAAATATACATTGTACACAATGCTGATGATTTTCACCCACTACCCCATCAGGAAAGTAGTTTTGCCATATCAATATTTAAATAGGTAAAAGAAATCAAATAACATAGCAAATGGACAATAAAAATAATAAACTTTAATCTCACTGTCAATATGCGCAAATGACTTATATTAGTCAATCAATGTATCATAGAATTAATAATCAAATGAAATGAACATATGAAGATAGGTCAATTTCTAATAGACTTTAAAATGGTTTAGGTTCATAAAGTGTCAATGGTGCATATTTATGCTGGCGAGATTGATACCAGTCCGTGTTGGTGAAACTGATTGCAATTGCTAATATTGAAGAAAATGTAAATGATATTCAGTCGAATACTTGGTCTGCATCACTTTAGCATTAAATTGATAGGGTTTTAGGATAAGTTCAATAAAGCCAAAGTTTCACAAATCAAATTAACAATGTACTCAACACAAATAGCAATTCATATCCAATAATAAACCAAAGAAAGAAGCTCAAAATAAGACTTGAAATCAAGAAAAATTCAAAGGCATTTCACTAAGTGAGGTTCGACCACTTGGTTGGAATTAAACAAATGAATTTCTTATTTCAAGAATAAGACTTAAACATGCATAATAATCTAAATAAGACTAATCTTGACAATCAGTTCAATAAAAAACTTCTTAAAACTCCAATTCCTTCAAATTAGGCATTGTTTAATAAAAAACTTCTTAAAACTCCAATTCCTTCAAATTAGACATAAATTTTCTTCTTCACTTTCCTTTGATTCTATATCAATTATTTCACTTGTTTTAGGTTTAAATGGATGTAAATAAACATATTTTATCATCAAATTGAATTATGGAATTCAAATGAAAATTTAGGGTTTATACATATTCAACACTTTTTGTATTTTTTATCAATTTCAATTTAGGGTAAA
The DNA here is from genome assembly GCA_948193065.1 of Aleurites moluccanus. Classification (NCBI taxonomy): domain Eukaryota; kingdom Viridiplantae; phylum Streptophyta; class Magnoliopsida; order Malpighiales; family Euphorbiaceae; genus Aleurites; species Aleurites moluccanus. The sequence goes on along the minus strand of CANXYC011560280.1, from coordinate 33,612 downwards.
GTATAAAAAAGTACCATGTAATTTGGGCCATTTTCACTTTGGAGTCTGAATTTTTTTTTGACAAACAGAGCCTGTGGTTTATTCCGTTAGCATTTTAGGATCCAGATAACAAACACTATTAGTTAATGTTGATATAGCACTGATGTGACAAATATGAATTAATTGATGCTGACGTGATATGGATACGTTGGCGATGACATTGCGCTGACATGGATTTTTTATTTTTAATATTTTAATATTTTAATTTTTTTAATTTTTTATATGTAATTTTTAATTTGTAATTTTTAAAATTTTTTAATTTTTAACTTTTAATTTTTAATTTTGAACTTTTAATTTTAATTTTAATTTTTGATTTTTAGTTTCTAGTTTTTAATTTCTAATTTCTAATTTCTAATTTCTAATTTTTAACTTTTAACTTATATCTTTTAATTTTAATTTTTAATTTTTAATTTTTATTGTTAATTTTTAATTTTTAATCTTTAACTTTAAAATTTAAACTTTTAATTTTAAATAAAAATTTAAAAAAGAAAAATTAAAAATCCACGTCAATACCATGTCATCGCCACCATGTCCATGCCACGTCAGCGCCAATTGATTCATATCTGTCACATCAGTATTAACTAACGACGTTAGTTACTTGAACCATAAAATACTCATGGAATAAATCACAAACCTTGTTTTATATATATATATATATATATATACTCCAAAATGAAAATGACCCAAACCACATGATACTTTTTTGTACTTTACCTTTCAATTTATTTATGCAATAAATCTTCTAATTCATCTACTTAATATATATATACTAGTTAAATGAATGGAAAATGTGAAGAAATAAATAAATTATCTAGTGTTTTTGTGTTGGCCGAAACCCTAATGTAGGGTTCTTCAAGTCTTCTTCTTATTTTCTTGATAGAATTTGGTATAGATTGGGTAGAACTAATTTAATTTAGTGTTTTGGTACAGTTTTTCCTTAGGTTTTTCTTGAAGAATTTTAAAGAAAGGGAGGGGGAGAGGTTCGGTGTAGATGGGAAAATGGGAGGAGAAGATGAAATGTGAAAGGAGATTATAAGAAAGGTGGCTTATATATTAAATAGACTTTAGGTAATTAGATTCCCCCTCCCGACACTTTAAGTAATAATACTTTAACCCCTCAAGTTATAATTATCTACCTTTTTGTCCCACTTTAATTTTAACACAATATTTTCTATACTTTTCTAGCTTATGATTCTAATAGTGCATTTAAATATATCCACTTCCGAGCTCGTTTAAAAGCTGTGACATCGAGGTGTTTGCTTCCCTGTTAGGGTTGATATTATATAACTTGCCTAATCATGCATATACAGTGTTCCTATGATTAAATGAAATATTTCTAGGATGTTACATGGGTCTTCAAACCTTTCAAAATCTCATGAAGACTTGAGAGGTCGGTTTTGAATCTTAAAAAGGCAAAATCGTTCGGGACTTCAGAGGAAGAGAAAATAAAGTTAGTTGAGGACAAATCTACTTAATAACAAGGAGTGTGTGCAAATAAAGGGTTGGGGTTTATTTATAGACATTTTGGAGGGAAATTTGGACATTTAGCGATTCCAAATCTGGTGGTGCTTGGCAGATGACACCAGAAGGGTTGGTGTCAGCCACTAAGTAGAGTTGGTGGATTTACCAATGGGTAGGTGGCAGATCCGCCACCATGCCCTAGTGAATTCCACTAGTCTTACTGGTGGATGACACCAGGGCTAGCGTTGGATGCCACCAAATCTGTCGTTGGCTGTCAGGACCCAAACCAAGGAGCCGAGACGGTCCAAGGGTACGTGATTCGCCCGAGGTTACCAATACCACAATGAACCCCTAACGGATGCGGCGACTGTTTGACTAGTCCCTTTCTCGGGAGGTTCACCTATAATTATATATTCACTCTCTGTAAGGATTCATTCATCACAAATACACACAATACACATCAAATTCATATATATTCACAACCAATGATCACATTTCCTATCAAATGATAATTTTGCACTTTATGCACATATAGGCCATTCAGCCAAAGTCAATCTTTGGCTACCAATATTTAAACATCAAATTCCTTGTACAATACATAAATTCATACACATATTAATATATTAAAACAAGTTTGGGCTTACGTTCAAGCCTAGGTTTCATGCCAAAGCATTTTGAACTTTATGGGTCATAAAGACCTAAACACATTTCAAACTCATAACAAACATACCAATCTCTCCCTATATGTTACAAATACCTATCAATTAACCATATCACATATACCTATCAAATTGCACACACATGTTAACACCTAAACCCCGCATTTTAGCTCAATACCATTCGACCCAAAGGGGCTAAATCACCAAAGCTTCATTTTCCCAATTCAACTTCACAATTCCACAATTAAGCACACCAATTAAACAATTCTAAGCTTAATTACACCAATTCAAACCAAATTCCCCATACTTGCCCTAATTAGGTTCGGTTTTGGGAGTTTTTCCCAAATCAACAATTAATTCTTTAATTAGACCTACAATTAACTAATTCAAGTCAACAATTACACACCTAAACAATCAATTTCACTAAAACTAAACAAATTCCCACTTTTCCCCAATTAAAGCATTCGGCCAAAGGGAGCTTTTCTTCTCCCTCATAATTTCTTTCAATTTAAAGTTCTAAAGATTAATTCACTATGCCAATTAAAGGTTTAAACACTCAATTGCAGAATTCTTGAAGGAATTCCACACCAAAACCCTAATTCCCAATTCGGTTTCATGTTCATTCCAAAATTGAAATTCAATCTATAATTCATTATTCAATTAACATCAATTACATCTATTAAACATCATTTATATTATCACTTTCCTAATTGAAACACAAAAATCAATTTTCCTCAATTTTCCCAAATCAATTCGGTCACTTTGCCATTTTCTCAACCAAAAATTAAATTCCACAATTCAAGCATCCAAAGCAACATTCAAAGGTAAACAAATCACTACCCAACCAGAAATTTGAACTTACCTACTCAATTCCTTTGAATGGCCGAATCTCTAACTCTCAAAGGACACAACCAAACTGAAATTAGAACTTAGTTGAAGAAATGGAGGAGATGAGATGAATATTTCTACCCCAAACCTCAAAAATTTACACAATTCTTGAATCCTTTCTTCAATGGCCGAACCAAAGGAGAAATTTTCTTCTTCAATGGAGGAGCTCACAGTTTTGGGAGGGAGAATGGGTAAAATGCAGAATTATTTTAGTTAATTTAATAGTTAGTGAAGTTTTGCCAAGTAATCTAGTACAACCAATCTCATAAAGCATACTTTAAGTCCTACACATACATTCTTAGGATTAGAATGCATCCTTAGGATTAGAATGCACCAATACCTTGTTCCGCTGAATCAAGATGAGTAAAAGTGTCACTCACTCCTCCTTCCTACTCTTTTACTCCAATTGGGTCCTTATAAATTTCCAATTAAATCCCTACTTTTTATTTCCTATTGTAATTAAGTCATATTATTTTTGTAACCCAATTTGGCTATTTTATTTTATTTATTTATTTTATTATTATTATTTTATTTTTCCCAAATAATCAATTAACAATCAAACACACATGTAAACATATCAAATTAATTTCAAATAAATAAACATAAATTCCCGAAAGTCCTTAACTATACTAGGCTCGATTAAGGCTTTGCGTTACATTGGCACTTTGCGTTCATGTCCTTTTTTGTCCGTTTGTCCATCCTCCAAGCCTCTGGCAGGGCCTGTTAGGTTCGGTGTGATTCCGTCTAAGGTCTAGTGGTGCAAAATCTCGTGTTCACACCTTTTTTCCTAATTCCTTAAGAAAGAAGAAATTATATATTTATTGCGTTAGCAATTGAAAGACCAAAAATATAATAAACCTAAAGCTTCTAAGGTATATGAGAGGAAGGCCTTTAATTCACTTTAGGGCAAACTAGAGTAAAGAGGAGATCGAAGGTAACCTAAGTACCAAAGGAAAAGCTTGATTAGTGAGAGTTTGTGTGAACGAATTAGAGATTTCGTATATAAAGAGCTTTAATAAAAGAATTGAAAAGTAGTTTATGCGCTACAAAAGGTAAAAAGATTACCCATCATTTTCTTCTTATTGCTTGTGTATTTTGAATATGAATTTAATTAATACTTGGTAGAATTTTTGGATCATATATTACAAATAGTGAGAATTTTTAAAAAATTTAAAAATTTAGACCGCCTATGCTTTCACTAGCCCAAAGTCTAACATCTATGATAAATTTCCTACACTTTATTTTAAATCCATAACCAGAAAGAGAAAAACAAATGGTAGAAAGTCCTTTAATTTACTAAGAATTTTCACAAAAAAACATCTCAAGATGAAAAATCTTAGGCATTATCACAAACAGATTATATGTGATGCTTAAATGGTGACAATATATAAGTAAACTAAAAATGGAAACAAGTAGGCAATTTACAAATCGAACACCATTATCCATCAGTTAATGAATGCAGTGTCTGCAACCTGGAGTCGCTTATTAATAAAAAAAAGCTCAAGTACAATCTCAAACCCTTCTTTCAAAGAGTTCCAATTCTCCAAATCACAACATCCCATAATCAAAACCCCCAAACATTTCACCACGCGACTAATGCTTGCCACTCCTAATCCGTCTCTCCACCATTGCAACCAACATTGCCACCGCCTCACTCACCTTATCGGCATTAATCCCCTTCTCTAGAATCAATGCCGCTACGATTGAAACAAACGATAAGAGCGCCGCAGTCGCTGTGGAACAAAGGTTTGATAATTAGAAAGGTTATCAATTGATGCATTGAATAAAGCAGGCGGATTGAGAAGGGGTGAATTATAAAAGCCGTTTCCACTGTTTCACATAGAGTGAATCATCAGGAGATGGGCCCACATGCCCTCCTCTCGGCTTAGGCACTTTGTAATGGTACATATGATATCTCTCTCCTATATTCACGCCAATAGAGTGCGAACACACAAATCTCTTTTCTCTTTCACTCTCTCTCAAATCAATTATAAGAAGAAGAAGAAAGATGATGATGGTAAAGTATAGTACAGACCTTGCCAAACAGCATCTGTCCCCTTATGCAAATCCACAAATACCCTTTTTCTAATTTCCATTTTCCAAATTTCTTTATATATATATATATATATATATATATATATATATATATATATAAATGAAAATCCAAACTAAAATTACTGAATATTATTTAACAAGCAACCTCAATAATCAATCAAACTCTCTATATCTCTCATCTCAACATCAGATACTATTCTTTCCTTAATCACATTCCTAATCGGTACGTTTCTTCTTTGATTGATTAATAATCTTTCTTTTTTGTTTACCATCTTAACATTGGAATCTATGTGGAAGAAGCTTAAGTTAGGGATAGGGTATATTGTTTTGGTACCAATTTTTCTGGGTTTAATGTTTTCTAGGAATAGATTTGTTTCGATTGTAATAATTTCTGTGGGATTTTGTGGTTTGTTCGGCAGTTTACTGCACTTTATGCTTCCAAGAAAGCGACCTGTTGAAGGCGTGCTTGTAGAAGAACAAGTAGAAGAGAACGGAAACAAAACAGTTGCTTCTTCATCCTCCCTTAAGAAGCATCGGATCGGTTGTTTTTTTGAATCAACGTCAAATACTGACAACAATAACACCACCATCGTCGGCAACAATAACAGCCACAGTAGTAGTAGTCTGATTATGGCACCTGGTAATGTGAATCAGACGGATATTGATGAGGATTTGCACAGCCGGCAGCTTGCTGTGTATGGACGCGAGACTATGCGCCGGCTTTTTGCCTCCAATGTCCTCGTCTCAGGCTTGCAGGGTCTTGGTGCTGAGATTGGTATGGATATGAGAAAACCATCTATTATTATTATGTTAGATTATTTTAATTTGTTTTGAAGGTTTTAATTTGTTTTGAAGGATAGTTATGAATATATTGTTTATGTTGGTCAATATTTGGGGACAACGTAGTTGACTTAAATTCTAAGATCTGTAGTTTGAGATTGGTGTGGTCAGTCTGCAAGCTTGTGTTTTCTGTGTCCCTAAACTGTTGCTTCGACTTGTATATGTTTGTTTATATTTTATTTTTGGATTTTTTTGGAGGATAAACTTTTTTTTAGAGTTTAGCTCTGTGTAAAGCTTGTTAGAGCAATGTCAGTTGAAATGTTCATGTGTTTGTGAACCATGTTTTGGAATGTTTACCATTATGTGTTTATCTTATGGAATCCATGGTCATTCAGTTGAAAATTGTGTTTTTCTCCATGAAATCTAGTTTCCTTTTAATTTTTAAAATTACTTGTTTCTTTGTATATTTTTGAGGTCACTTTTGTCGTACGTTTGTGTCTCTGTTTTTTTTTTTTTTTTTTTTGTGTGTGTATGTGTGTGTGTGTGAGAGAGAGAGAGAGAGGAAAAGCAAGGTTAGTGTATCCAACTCTGTTGAAGTCATGGCTTAGGTTCAGCAGGATTAAACGAGTAAACTACTGCCATTTAACTTTATTTTAGACCAAGTCTGTGACTCCTCTGTGATACATGTGTGCTCTTGCTGCAGCTAAAAACCTCATTCTTGCTGGGGTCAAGTCTGTAACATTGCATGATGAAGGGACAGTGGAGCTGTGGGATTTGTCCAGTAATTTTACTTTCTCTGAGAATGATGTTGGAAAGAACAGGGCAATAGCTTCTGTACAGAAGTTGCAGGAACTGAATAATGCAGTGGTTGTCTCTGCCTTAACTACAGAACTGACAAAAGAAAAACTTTCTGATTTCCAGGTATCTATATCTTTTTTGAATTTGTCTGTTATGGTCCCAAATTTGTGATCTAGCTGTAGTGTCAATTTGAGGAAAAGAATTATGGCTCATTAAGAGAGAACCCTACAATTTCTTAATTCTCATTTGGGAGAACTCTATGCATAGTCTTTGTGTTTTAGGAACTCAAATTATTGTGAAAATTCTGATTAATTCTTTCATAAACCCAAAACCTTTTTAAACTACTGAAGGCAAAAGCAAAGACTAGATAACCACTATTGCATTTACAGAACTTACTTAACGCTACCTGTTGACAAAGAGACAGATTCCCACATTCTTAGCTACACATGGGAAAATCAGGATGGTAGTGATTATGCTATTGAATTTGAATTTGCTTGGATATGATGAGCCATGACTTCTTAGTATACATACATATCTACTATTAGTTCAACATAAGTTTTCTGGACTATTTAGCTTCTTAATTCCTTCAGTAGGTGTTACTTGATAATGTAGGGTATACGAGAGCATGTGGAATACTTATAATTTGTCTAGTGATGTTTCATACATTATTTTTCAGAAATTGATACTATCAGCGTGCTTATATATTCTTCTTGGCGGTTCCTCAAGCTTTAATATTGTATTGGCCTTTGTTCCATATCCTCTGAAAGATTTGGATGGAAGATATCCTATCTATCTTGCTTTGCTTTATTGGCAAAGCATTTCTTTGTTGGTTTGCATGTTCTTAATGGCTATTAGTTGTAGGATTCAAATATTTAGAAGACAGGTATTACTCTTATGCTAGATGTTGAGAAAGAATATGACCATTAAATTTTTAGTTCTTTTTTTTTTTTTGAGTTCTATGTTAGAGTAGGCTTTGGGATTCAGTAAATAGGTTGAGTAAGGACAAAAACATTGATTACTGGATTCTGAATCCTTCTTAGCGGTTATGGTAGCTGTTGAGAAAGAATATGACCATTAAATCTTTAGTTCTTTTTTTTTTGTTCTATGTTATAGGCTTTGGGATTCAGTAAACAGGTTGGATGAGGAGGAAAACGTTGATTACTGTATTCTGAATCCTTCTTTGTGGTTTTCATGCTTCTTCAATGTAACTAGCAGATGGTGTTCGAAGGGATTGTCTTTGCTCTCTCTTGTTCATTCAATTTATGGTTGTCCTTTGTGAGCTATTGTACAGATCCACCAAAATTGGTTGCGATTGAGTTTAAGACTGGTGGAATGCATAATTTGATTTCATTTGGGAGCAAGGACCTTCTATAAGAACAACATGGATTGAAGAATTTTTCTTTAGTCAAATTGTTTCATGTACCCTTTTGAGAGGGCGGGAGAGTGAGAGGAGGGGGTGATATTCCATTAAGAACTGATGCGTGATATTCCATTGATAACTGATGCAATCTTCACCAATTATTGGCTTTTGTTCATCACTTTGGGAAAAAATTATCAACCTTCATTTGGCATTTTTTGGATTGTAAAATCTTAAACAAATACAGTTTATGAGTGGGTGGGAAGAATTTTTATGTGGACAGTAGATGCAACTACCAGAAACATATCTCGCATTTGTTCATTAATTCCAACCTTTTTTATGGCTTTCCTTTTAACAGAACCACTTACATTCACTAGCGATTAGACTTTCCTAACTTATGAAATTTTAATATTGTTGTGACAATCTATGTTACTTAGGTGCTTGTGATGGGTATCTGTTTATGTGTCAGCCAAATGAAAATCTATTATGTGTGGATACGTATTAGAATGTGATGCAAGGATATATTCTGTGAATATGTATCAGAATGTGCTAAGCAATTTATGCGTTTTTCCTAGAATGTTGAGGCTCAATTCAATCAGATGTCCCATTATCAAACTAAAGTTTCATGCAAACTAGTCCAATGTTGTTAAAGGAGGCTCAAGGTGCAACCAGCTGCAACCTCTTCTCCTTGGATGAACCCAGGCGAGGCACATACTGCCCAGGCGCGCTTTGGTCCTCCAGTCCCTGAGGGGTAGCCTTGGGCTTTAGGTGTGCCTGGTTTTTTTTTCCCCAGATTTTTACTGCTTTAACAAATATTTTGACCTTTCTAATGGAAACCTAATGAGAAAATGAACTTTTGACCTTCCCTTATCTATTGAAAGTTGAAACCTAATACTAAAAGGAGACTTCCTTGTTTACTAAAAAAAAAACAACAAAAAGAAAAATTGAGAACTCAAAAATATTTTTTTTTCCTAATAGATATTTTGGTCCAAATTTTAAAAATTGAATATTCCTAATAGAAACCTAACGAGGAAAGGAACTTTTGACCTTCCTTGAACTATTGAAAGTTAAAACCTAATACAAAAAGGGGACTTACCTTATTTAACTAAAACAAAAAAAAAAATTGAGAACTCAAAAATGATTTTTTTCCTAATAAATATTTGTCCAGATTTAAAAAAAGTAAATATTCCTAATAGAAACCTAATGAGAAAAGGGACATTTGAACTTCCCTTATCTATTGCTAGAAAAAAACCCACAAAAAAAATTGTGAACTAAAAAATGATTATTTTTCTTAATAGACTTTCCTTATTCGCTACCAAAAAAACTCAAGCTAATATAATTCATTTTTTTTTCTTTTACATGTATGAGTTAGGTTTCATTTGGTTTAACTGTTCATAACAGCTGTTAGTTGATAACTGATAGCTGATGGTTGTAATCTAATAGTTGATTGTTACCAGGTGTTTGATAAAATTATTATTAATTGTTAATTGCTAATTGTTAATATATTTAATAACCATTAAGGATAAATATTAATATTTATTTTTTATTTAAATATTATTTTTAAAAGGATAATTTAGTTTTTTTATTTAAATAAATAAGATCTGTTTCGAAAAAGTTTTAAATTGGAATTTTTGTAAATAACAACTGTTTGATCACCAACAGCTAACTGCTATCACTAACCAAACGGATTTGATACAGCTGTTGGGAACTAAAAAGTTTATAGCTGCATCAAAAAGTTTTACCAATCACTCACTTAATGTGATTAGGATCTATTATATACCTTATAATAGATGTGAATGTAATTAGAATTTATTTTATACCTTGTTATTCAATTAGGAAATATATTTTTGTTTGTTTAGTCAACGTGCACCTAGTATCCACTAGGGACTGCCTAGCATTGTGCCTTAAGCTCTAGGACCCTTTGCACCTTAGGCTCTAGGACCCTTTGCACCTTAGTGCGCCATGGGCCTTTAACAACACTGAACCAGTCTAGAAGTGCAAATTTAGAAGAGATGTACTTGCTTGGAGTAAATTAAACCAGGGCTGTTAGACTGCTGGGAAGGGCAAAGAGGATACTGAAGCAATAGACAAGAATATGACAGGGAGATCACAAATAAAAGAAGAAAGACGGAGCTGATAAAAAAAAAAATAATGAGGAGAAAAAGATCCAGAAGATGCAGAAAGTAGGGGGAGAGATATAATTAATGGGGAAGAACTGCAAAAAATAATTGCTGGGAGGTTGATTGCGAATTATACATGCAAACTAAGGTTCATTTTCATCCCTCCATAATGGCTGGCACTGGCGAGTTTGAACCAATCTCATAATGTTTGATCAGATTCAAAAAAGGAACTGTGATATAACAACACAAGAACTGGTGAACAAACATCATATGAAAGTAGGATGGAATTATTCAATATTATTTTATGCCTTTAAAACTGCCACTCAGGTTTCATTTATTTGTATTTCTTATTTCTGTGCTTATCATGTACCATTTAGCAAAGGATGTGATGTGGGCTTGTGATTTTGGAACTCGTTCGGAGTTTCTGCATGATGATTAATATTCCTTGGTTTGACATTGCCAAAGAAAGTGTTTAGGCTTGTTGTAGGCTGCATGACAAATAATATTCCTTGGTTTGTTGGCTGTTTGGAATTTGATTGGACATCAGGCTTAAGGCTGAAAGTGAGTCCTGGAGAAAAGGCCAATTTCCCCCTTAACTTTGAGCCAATGCTCAACTGAGTCCCTAAACTTTAAATTGGCTTAGTTGGACTATGAACTCTCATTTTTGGACTGTTGGATTCTATAATTAACAGAAGCTAATTGTGCTATTAACTATTTTGGTAAAGTAAAATGTCATTTCCCGTGTTTATCAATTTTTCATACTTTTTAACTACAAATTCAATATTTTGTGTAAATAATAATAATAATAAGAAGAAGAAGAAGAAGAAGAAGAAGCTGTTTCTAAATCCTAAGGGATACAGATTTTGTGTGCAATCTATATGATGCTTTGACACTTCAAATTAGTTGGAAACTCAATAAAAAAATATGAGTAGTAGGTGAGCTTGATGCTTAACCAGTTTCTAATTCCTAAAGGATACAGATTTATCTGAAAATAGTAAATAAGTTGTGGTTGCTTTTGCAGTAGAATCATGCAAATAGCTGTGTGCATGTGAAACCCCTTTTTGGAGAGGGGGAAATAATTCAAGGAAGGACATAGTAGCTCATTCTTAACTTACTTTCTTATAATTTTTAAACGGCTGTCTTTTTCAATGTTATTTCTCTCTTCTTTGTGTGTATTATGCCTTGCTTTTTACTGATCTTTTTTTACAACTTTTTTTTCACATTCATCTGTGCTTCTGGTGGTGCAGGCTGTTGTCTTTACTGATCTCAATCTTGAGAAAGCCATTGAGTTCAATGACTACTGCCATGGTCATCAACCTCCTATCTCTTTCATTAAGGCGGAAGTTAGAGGTCTTTTTGGTTCTGTGTTTTGTGATTTTGGGCCTGAATTCACAGTTTTTGATGTTGATGGAGAGGAGCCACACACAGGTATAATTGCATCCATCAGCAATGACAACCCTGCACTAGTATCATGCGTGGATGATGAGAGGCTTGAGTTTCAGGATGGAGATCTTGTTGTGTTCTCTGAAGTTCATGGAATGACAGAACTAAATGATGGAAGACCAAGGAAGATAAAAAATGCTAGGCCATATTCATTTACTCTTGATGATGACACCACAAACTTTGGTACCTATGAGAAAGGTGGTATTGTCACCCAAGTGAAACCACCGAAGGTGCTGAATTTTAAGCCACTGCGGGAAGCATTGAAAGATCCTGGTGATTTTCTTCTGAGTGATTTTTCCAAGTTTGATCGCCCACCTCTCCTACACTTAGCATTTCAAGCACTGGATAAGTTTTTGTCTGAGTTAGGTCGCTTCCCTCTTGCTGGTTCAGAAGAGGATTCTCAGAAGCTTATATCTTTGGCCACCAACATCAATGAAAGCTTGGGAGATGGAAGAGTGGAAGACATTAATCCAAAACTTTTGCGACATTTTGCCTTTGGTGCCAGGGCTGTATTGAATCCCATGGCTGCTATGTTTGGCGGTATTGTGGGACAAGAGGTTGTCAAAGCATGCTCTGGAAAGTTTCATCCTCTCTTTCAGGTGGGTGTCCTCTTTCCTCTGCCTCACTCCTATCCTTTCCCCTCTGTTTTTTTCTTTTTTCTTTTTATCCACTCCCTCTTTCCCCTCTTTCTTTCTTTCTTCCGGTTTTAGATTATTGTTGACACAGGTAAGAACTTTTACATTGCTTTTATGTGCCTGTTCTTCCTCTTCTCCTCACTACCCATTTCCAATTAATCATCTTTTGTTCTGACTCGATGTAAATTCTTATTTTGTTTAACTAACCTTTCCTTCTCTGCTCTCACAGTTTTTTTATTTCGACTCTGTGGAATCACTACCCACAGAGAATTCGGATCTCAGTGCTTTTCAACCATCAAATAGCCATTATGATGCTCAGATTTCAGTTTTTGGATCTGATCTCCAGAAGAAACTCGAGGATGCCAATGTGTTCATTGTAGGTTCTGGAGCATTAGGCTGTGAATTCTTGAAGAATATAGCATTAATGGGTGTCTCATGCGGTAAAGGAAAGTTGACTATAACAGATGATGATGTTATAGAGAAGAGTAATCTAAGTAGGCAGTTTCTCTTCCGCGATTGGAATATTGGGCAGGCCAAATCCACAGTCGCCTCATCTGCTGCTGCATCAATAAATCCATCTCTCAACATTGAAGCATTGCAAAATCGTGTGGGACCTGAAACTGAGAATGTTTTTGATGATGTGTTCTGGGAAAATTTAACTGTTGTTATTAATGCTTTGGACAATGTCAATGCAAGATTATATGTTGATCAGAGATGCTTGTACTTCCAGAAGCCACTTCTTGAGTCTGGAACCCTGGGTGCCAAATGCAATACCCAGATGGTTATTCCTCACCTGACTGAAAATTATGGTGCCTCTAGAGATCCACCTGAGAAGCAAGCACCTATGTGCACAGTCCATTCATTCCCACACAATATTGACCACTGCTTGACCTGGGCTCGATCTGAGTTCGAAGGTTTGCTTGAGAAAACTCCAGCAGAAGTGAATGCCTATCTATCCAGTCCAGTTGAATATACTACTAGTATGATCAATGCTGCTGATGCTCAGGCGAGGGATACCTTGGAACGTGTTCTTGAGTGTCTTGACAAAGAAAAATGCGACACATTCCAGGATTGTATTACATGGGCACGATTGAAGTATTCCCCTAATTACGTCTCATGTTAGCTAAATTATCATTTATTTTTCCACAATTGCTGACATTATACTTCTTCTGTAATCAGGTTTGAAGATTATTTTGCTAATCGTGTGAAGCAGTTGATTTTTACATTTCCTGAAGATGCCCCAACTAGTACTGGGGCTCCATTCTGGTCAGCCCCAAAGCGGTTTCCTCATCCACTCGAGTTCTCTGCTTCTGATCCTGGTCACATCCATTTCGTTATGGCAGCATCCATTCTGCGAGCGGAGACTTTTGGCATCCCAGTTCCTGACTGGGTCAAGAATCCTAAGATGTTGGCCGAGGCTGTAGAGAAGATGATAGTACCAGAATTTCAGCCAAAGAAAGATGTGAAAATTGAGACGGATGAGAAGGCTACAAGTCTCTCTACTGCATCTCCAGATGATGCAGTAATTATCAATGAACTAATCATGAAATTAGAGCAGTGCAGGAAGAGTCTGCCACCAGGATTCAGGATGAAGCCAATTCAGTTTGAGAAGGTTCTTTCTTGTAAACTTTTAACATAGTTAACATGCATATCTTTTATTATATCAAAGTGTATATATATATCCATTGAATTTAATGTTATTGCTGATAATCTTGTATTATTTTTGTCAATTGGCCAGAGTTTAACGTTGCTTCTGTTTGTGGTAGTGCCCATAAAAAATACTTTTTATGTGGGCCACAGTACTGGACATTAATGCTTTTCTATTTTAGATGTCTGTAAGCAGATCCTAGTTCAAATCAATTAGTTTTCTGGGAATGGCAACTCATTTTTATGGATCTACAGGATGATGATACGAACTTCCATATGGATTTGATAGCTGGGCTCGCTAACATGAGAGCAAGAAACTACAGTATTCCTGAGGTAGACAAGCTGAAAGCCAAGTTTATCGCAGGAAGAATCATTCCTGCTATCGCAACCTCCACGGCTTTGGCTACTGGTCTTGTGTGTTTAGAGCTGTACAAGGTTCTCAATGGTGGCCACAAACTGGAAGACTACCGCAATACGTTTGCCAACCTAGCACTACCTTTGTTCTCTATGGCTGAGCCAGTCCCACCCAAGGTTATCAAGCATCGTGACATGAGCTGGACTGTCTGGGACAGGTGGATCCTTCGAGATAATCCTACTTTGAGGGAACTTCTTCAATGGCTCAAGGATAAAGGTCTGAATGCCTACAGCATCTCAAGTGGCAGTTGTCTGCTCTATAATAGCATGTTCCCGAGGCACAGAGACAGAATGGACAGGAAGATGGTGGATCTAGTTAGGGAAGTGGCAAAAGTAGAATTGCCTCCATACCGTCGCCATTTTGATGTTGTTGTGGCATGTGAAGATGACGAGGACAATGATATCGACATTCCTACGGTATCCATATACTTCCGTTGAAGTGTTTCCCATTTTCCTGATCATTTGATCCTGTGATTTTAGGACGATAACTCTTTTTATCTGAATATTTTCGCAGTATCAAATTTCATATATGAATTAAGACATGGTGCATATGATGTACAATTTTTTTCAGAGTATTAAATTAGTAATCAACTAGTAACGTGGCTTCGTTTTAAATAGGTCAGAATTCAGAAATAAAAAAGCAAGTCGTTCTCGTTGAAAGAAAAATGATCCACTCCTATCTTTACTGTTTACTAAATGTAAGATTATTATCGTGATAATTTTATTACTTAAATAATTAATAGAACTACATGAATGCTGAGCTTGTTTATTGAAAATATAGTCTACCCTAAGAGTTCTTAAACTACAATACTTAGAATAAAATATGATTAATATAATAACATACAAAGTCAAGGATTGTCTTTCATTGGCGGAACTATGAAGAGCTTTGGGTTCATTTGATCCTCTTAACTTTGGTATTTTAATTCTGCTCCTGCTGCGTTTTAGTCTTGCATGTTAAATGTTGTAGCATACCTTGACAGGTATAAAATTGGGGAAAAATACAAGACAATTAAATGTCATTCTCCATCTTCTTTGTCCCATCAGATATGAGGGTGGTGGTTAGTTCTTACCTGTGACAATACAGATATATTCTTTCTTGTTTATTTTAAATTTTCTCTACATTTTTTTATAGTGTTTATATCCTTAGAATGGGTTATCTTCTACCATCTCTATAATGATTTTTGTAGCGTGGAAGATTTATCACCAATAAGTTTTTGCAAAGAAATTTGATTCAATTTTACTTGAATATCAAGAATTTTCCTATATAAATTTTTGATGAGGTCGATTAAGATTTTTTCTAGTAATCACTTTTCAATAATTTTATTTTCAAAATGAATCAGACTGTATGCATCAATTACCGATAGATAGAGTCTTATCTTGATTTACCACATGTTCAACATCTCTCAACTAAACACATTGTCTCTAGTGAAACAAAAATATCTAGTGTTCGTCTATGGCGTATTCTTCTGTGACTTTCTTTATCCTTTAGTCCTATCTGATTTGTTTGCTTTTCTTTCCAAGCAAATTGTAATAGTTAAGGAATTTAACTTTAGTTGTGTTATTATATTCATTTTTGTATTGACCTTTCTCTTCTAATATATTTTATCTTTGAGTTCAATATATATATATATATATATATTTATATACACATTTCACATTAAAATTTATAAGAATCATTTTCTATCTTAATATTGAAAATATACCGAGAAACAATTCAATGTGAAATTATCATTAGGATACAAAAAATTACGAAATGAAAAGAAAATATCAAAATATTAAAAAAATACAACTTGAAATTAATAATTGGTGTTAAATTTTCGATAATAAATTCAAAGGATAAATGGAATGAGGTGAAGTCTAAAAAAAAAAAATAACAAAAAAAATTAGTAATTATCTCTTAAACTCATATATACTCTTTATTATTTTACTATATTTTAAATTTTCGATAATAAATTCAAAGGATAAATGGAATGAGGTGAAGTCTAAAAAAAAAAAAATAACAAAAAAAATTAGTAATTATCTTTTAAACTCATATATACTCTTTATTATTTTACTATATTTCTAATGTGAGATATTTTAATATCTTTACACTCTCCCTCAAGTGATAACTAATTTGATCTAATTATCAATTGACAATTCAAGATATTTTGATAGTTTAATGAATTATTAACCCAACAAATATAATTTAAGATAATTTGATAATTTGATAGCAAGTACAAGCAAGTAATTATTATTGATAATTGAGAATTAATGGGTCTTGCCTCAATAAATTAGGAAAGAATCCGCTCTGATAACATATTAAATTTTTGATAATGAACCTAAGGAAGTAAATGAGAGGAGGTTAAGTTCACAAAAAATAACATTAAATTTAACATGAGTTTAAGATATAACTATAGTTAAAAGTTAAAATTAGCTATTAGATAATTATTTTTTAAATCTATATATACTTTTATTATTTTATTATATTTTTAATGTGAGATATTTTAATATCTCAACAAATTAAAAGAAAAATAAACATACATATGAATAAAGACTATTTAGATCTTAAAATTAAAGGATAAAATATAATTTTCATACTGATATTTAGATTTAGAAATACATCGACCTTTAATATTTTTTAAGGTACAATTTTGATTTTAACGTTATTAAAATTTGAAAATTCGTCCCTCTCCCCATTAGCTTCCGTCCCTGACTCTATACAAACTAAAAAGTAATTAATAAAAATTAATTTTTTAAATTAAATATAAAAAATTAATTAATAATTAAATAAAAATTAATTATTTTATTTAATTAAAATTAAAATAAATATTATTTTTTAATTAAAATTACTTTTTGTTTAATTAAAATAATTAATTTTTATTTAACTATTTACTTTTCTAAAATTAAAATAAATAAAATTATTTTTTAATTATTTAATTTATTTTCTTATTTTAATATATTTGAAAATTAATTTTATATATTAATAAAAAAATTATTTTTTATTTAATTAAAATTAAAATTATTAAAAATATATGATTTTTTCTTTTATTCTTATACGATAAATTTAATAAAAAATAAAAAAAAAATAGACGAAATGACAGTTTATTGACATAATTAATATACAATGACTAAATACTCTCGTTCTAAAATATCATTATATTCTCTATTTTTTTATTTTTTCATTTAATAATTAAAATTAGAATATTTAAAAACATATATAAATAATTTTTTGTACAAAATATTTATACATAATTTATTTATTTATTTTTTATATATTTTAAAATTAATATAAATTACTTTTATTTAATTAAAATAATTAATTATAAAAATCAATTTATTCTTATTTTTTGTGTATTTGATTAAATAATTTTTTTTTTTACATATTTATAAAATTATTTTATTTTAATATACTTTCATCCCTAAAATGCCGTCATCTTTATATATATATATATTTTCTTACTTTTTCATTTAATTAAAATTATAATATTTAAATATATATAAATAATTTTATATATAATATCCATATATAATTTTTTTACTTATTTATTATTTATATATTATAATTTAAAATTAAAATAAATAAAATTACTTTTATTTAATTAAAGTAATTAGTTTCAATTTAATTATTTAATGTATTTTCTTATTTTTGTATATTTGATTAAAAAATATTTTTGTATAATTAAATAAAAAAATATTTTTTTATTAAATGTATAAAATTAATTTTCAAATATATTAAAATAAGAAAATAAATTAAATAATTAAAAAATTAATCTTATTTATTTTAATTTAATAAAAGTAAATAGTTAAAAAAAGTAATTATTTTAATTAAATAAAAAATAATTTTAATTAAAAATAATATTTATTTTAATTTTAATTAAATAAATTAATTATTTTTTAATTAATTATTATTTTATTTTATTTTATTTTTGTATATTTAATTCAAAAAATTATTTTTTTGTTATTAGATAAAATTTTAAAAATTAAATTATAATTTGATAATTACTTTTTAGTCTATATGAAATTAGAAACGAAAAATAACGAAAAGAGGCCGTTGATTTCTAGATTTCAATAATATTATAATCAAAATTATACATAAAGGTTAGAATTATACATTATTCTTAAAATTAATTGTAATTGAAGAAAAAAAAAAAAAAACTATAAATTGAAGGCAAGAGGAGAATTCTGCATTTTGTAAAATATATGCTACAATTGAGAAATTCTTTCTATATTATCATTTTATATAAAAAATATATTTTGTTATTTATATGACTTATTTTAAATAGATAGGAAAAATCAATTTATTTATCCTCAATATTTGAACATGGATTCAATAAAAACCAAAATTATCTTTAAGCTAAATAAATCCCTTATTTTTTTTTTCTGATAAATTAAATCTAAAAGTAAAGACTGGTAATTTTAAGCAACAAAAATATAAGAAATGAATCACATTTTGCATTAAAAAAATGAGAGTTCATATAATTTTTTTATTTTTTATTTTTTATGAAATCTATTCTAAAACCAAATGCATTATACATTCATTTGTTCCAAAAACTATATGTTAAAACCACTTAGAATCCTGTTTCAAGGAGTTTACTAAGAAATGAATTCTCCTCCCTCAGAGATATAATTCTGGGAAAAAGAGCCAAGTTAATAAAGAAAAGCAGAAATCAATTTCCAGACAGGAGCAAAACGCTTAGAGATTGTATTTTTTTTCAGTAACATGAAGAATTCCCACCACTCAATATCTCATTATATTTTGCTATTCACAACTCAATAAAGTTTAATTAATTTTTATCAGAGCACCTTGATCGAAATTTGTGCTGCTGCCAAATGTAACCTCAGAATCCGACTATCAATTTTTATCAGCACCCTCGTCAAATTCAGCAGAGCCCACCACTCGGAAATCTAGTTGCTTCTGATGCTTTGAGCGACGACGTTCATCAAAACCTTCCCATCCCTCGAACTGTAAAATGAATGCTGTTATTATGTTTTAACAATGTCATGAATAGGAAAGACCGTGGTGAGAAGAAGGAAAACCTGACGAAGAATATCCATTGTGACTTCTGTGTTATGGAGATCCAATGTTGAAAGTTGCAGGCACATCTTGAATAATGTA
Source organism: Aleurites moluccanus (assembly GCA_948193065.1). Classification (NCBI taxonomy): domain Eukaryota; kingdom Viridiplantae; phylum Streptophyta; class Magnoliopsida; order Malpighiales; family Euphorbiaceae; genus Aleurites; species Aleurites moluccanus. The sequence continues at coordinate 14,221 of CANXYC011560280.1, read as the reverse complement.
GAAGGGAGAGACTTTAACCCATTGTTACCTAGATGCAAAGCCTGCACAAGAGTAAGAACAGAGCAGTAAATATAAGTCTGCTTGGTAAAGTAAGAATGACTTTCCTCCTCGCTTCTCTATTGCAAGTTCAAATGTCTAAATGGAGGAATCTTGAAGACTACCATCAATGTTGCAAGGAATCTTGAAGACTACCATCAATGTTGCAAGGAATCTTACTTGGTGGCATATTATCAGTAGGGGTATTATGATTAACTTCAGCAAATATTGAAAGACACAAGATAATAGAAACAAGAATAAAGCCATTTTAAAACTAATGACTCCAGCAACTCTTGCAACTACCTTCAGATTATTCAAATTGCTGAATGACTCTGGCAACTCTGTTAGAAGATTTGATGAAAGATCAACCTAATGACATAAAAAAACTGGTCAATGACAGTAATAAATTATACTGCATAGAGAAGGGGAAGAAAAATTAATAAGGGTCCCTGTTCCGGACATGGTAGCTGAACAGAATTTTAAATTAGAGGAAAAAAGAAAAGAAAAACCTTCCACAAGAATCCTACCTCAACAAGAGCAATACAGTCCCCTATAGATGTTGGAATGGTGCATATCCTGAGTAAGAGCAATTAGTACATCACAGACTGCTAAAATCTTAAAGCAGGCATCATGAAGAGCAGAAACAAGATCACTGGCCAAGTAATAATAGTCTTGGGAGAATTGTGAAGTACACACTCTCTGTATCAACATTGCTTTCTTGAACAATTTTTTATTTGAGAGTAATTCTTATAGCAAGCATTCATCTATAACCTTTATTTAAAGAATACCTGTTATTGTTGACTTTTAGAACCTCCAGCTGAGTGAGGAGTCCAATTTCAAAAGGAAGGCAATTCAACTTGTTGCTTGAGACATGAAGTTGCCTCAAAGAACTCAAAGCGCCCAATTCAGAGGGCAATGTCATTAAACTGCATTTATCATAACATTAACTTATAATAATTAACATAAAGAGAAACAATCTAAAGGAATATATCCTATCTTTTTAACTGGACCCAACAGCTAATATGACAAGTACCTAAAACCCTAGTCACATAATGCCTAGAACAAAAAGAAAATACACGAGGCAAGCTGCTTCTAAATCAAATGCAGGAAACACATACTTTCACAAACCAAAATAACCAATTTACACTCTGCAAATGAACTAGAGCAAGAAATTTAAAATAATGATAATAATTATGTCTTTGAACAATATATTATGAGCAGGAAATTCTTTTATATTTTTTTTTAAGGTGAATGGATCAAGGAACTTCTCAACTTTGTATGCTACTACAGCCTTCCCCTCCTTAGATCATATTTTGCTGGAACAAAGAATACTTCGCAACCACATTCCTTCATATGTACAGGTTCTACTGTTGGCCTTCCTCTTCACAAAATCTTAAAAAGTGCTACAATTGATTTTCATGAAACTAATTTTTTGTGGATAAGCAAAAGCTTGAGAACAAATAAATAAACGTTTAAGAAGCTCATTCTTTGATTCTGCAAGAGAGTTCTAACTGTAAGGTACATTTAGTAGGGACTGAAAAATATTAGTATACAATTATTATGAGTAATGTTTTCTGGTGCAAATGTAAAGGAAGCGATTCCTTTTTAAGTACAAGGTTAGAAGAGGTTAAAGATTTCAGTGTTTAATTTTTAATTTAGGGAGAGAGGGAAAGGAAATGACGTCATTCAACCTTGTAGCTATAATCTAGTTCATTAATGTGTTTTAAGAGAGAATCTATTGATGCCACATGCTTAATTTTAACGGAAAAACTTTTCCTCAACTCTGCTTGGACCATTACTAATGTGCATCAACATTGTCTTTCCTTCTCTTTCCATCTTCCTCTTCTTTCAGAACTCCTTTTCTAACCTATCTCAAGATTAACCAATCTCTCTTGTTCATAGTTACATGTCCACAATTGAAATAACGGATCATTATTATTATTATTATTATTATTATTAATGGTTTACTGTAGTGGTTGTTGCAACAAGAATCACTTCTGTCTAATGGCATCACTCTATTTAAGGATTCAAAAAAAAAAAAAAAGGATTTCGGTTTCTGATTCCTACAAAAAGGATTTTTCCTTAAGGCAAAACATGGGCACTTGCAAGTTGACACATTTACTGATGCTGATTGGGCTGGGAATGCTATTGATAGACGGTCAACTTCTGGTTATTGTACATTTACTGGAGGCAAACTTGCCACCTGGCGAAGTAAAACCTGTTTTATTCTTTTTCTGGGACAAACAGGTGTGAGATTTTTTATGTAAAGGCTTTATGGGTATGAGAGAGTTTTTCATAAGAAAGATATTTGAGAATAGGATATTTAGTGCAAGTTCAGGTTCCTTTTCTAATAACTATAGGGATATAGAGGTCTGATGGTTCTTGGCTAGAAGAAATAACAGGAATTGGAGATACATTAGGAATAGAATTACCTGTAACAGTTGGAGGTCCAGTTCCCGAAGGTTGAAATTGATTAGGTTTCAATAGGAATAGGCTGACTTTGATTCCTTTGATGAAGCATTCTTTGATAATAAACCAGAAGTTCAGTATTGGGATTTGTTGTATCCAGTTGTAGCGATTCTCGCACCTGTTTTAGATACAGTAATGTTTGGCACTATATGACTAGGATTCTCACTAGTGTTATCACATTGTTCCTGACTTTGGTTTCTAGGAATAATAGGCTGCTGCTGCTCCTTCTCCACATGAGCTGGCTGTACGCGGGCAAACTTCTTTGGTTTGGTGGCTCATTACACAAAATGACCTAAGCCAATTTGCTCTTTGCCACCTTTAACCTATCTTCCATTTCTTTCTCTTCAATTTGACCAATGTAGTATCTCCTTCATTCCAACACTACCTCCTCCAATGCAACTGGGTTGGGCCTCACTGTTTCGGCCTAGTTATCACTTGAGCATTGACTGGATTGAATCTTAGCACTCCTTGGGCTCAAAGGATCCTACAGCAGTCTTCAACTTGCCACAAACTTTCTGGATCTTGGTTCTTTTTAGCTCAGAGGATCCAGCTTTATCTCCAATGGTCTAATGATCAATTGGGCTTTTCATGCACAGCTCACTCCAAGTGACAACCACCACTTGGGCTTTATCTTCCACATCGGCCTTCAGAATCTTTTTGGCCTATTAGGGCATATGGGCTTTGATACCACTGTTGGCTTTCTCAATGACCATTGACTTCACTAGCTTGGGCTCAACCATAGGGTGATGGACCTTACTATTTCCAACAGAGCATTTTTATCCTTCATTGGGCCTTCCCTCTTTTTGCTTCATTGGGCTGCCTCAATATATGCAGGCATCAAGGTAGTCAAAAGTGCAAGGCACACTGAAGGCGATAAGGCACAAGGCGCAACAAAGGCGCTCACCCGAGCAAAGCAAGGCACCAGTTTTTAAAAAAATTCAATAATACCTAATAGATTGTTAAAATAGTATCATAACACCTACATAAGCATATTTTATTTATATGTTTAAAATAATGAAGAGATTTTTAACACATAAACTTGCACATCTAAGTTTTTAAACTTGACCTTATTCCATCATGTTTGTCTACCTTAATTTTCCTTGTTTCCTAAGCTTTCTTGTCAAAAAAGAATCTAGGGGACCTCTTTGTCTTTGTTTTTTAGACATGATCTTCTTCCCTTTACTATTCCCAGCATCACACTTTCCTTTGCTCGTCAATCTCTTTCTGTTTAGATTGATTTCCTCCTCAACGTCATCTTCAATTTCAATCATGGTATCTGTATCATCAAAATCTGGCAGCCTATCATAATTAATATTTTCTTGCTTTTTGCTCTTCATATACTGCTCTAATTCTTCTTTAACATAACTGCATATGTCAAACCAACCTTGATAATAGAACCCACATTTAACTAGTATTGTATTTAACTGCATATTGAATGGTATGTGTAATTAGGATTAAAATAATGGTATCACGCAGGAAAGCTTGTATTATCCACCTATGATAAAACTTTTCTCCAACACATTTTGAACACAATACCAACACACATGAAAATTATCCACTACTTCAAAATACAAAAGTACATGCAGTGCCAAAGATAAAGGTTATTCAGGTTATGACATCAAAAGAACAAGACATGCGACAAGAAAAATATCATAAGAGAAAGAAGCTACTTACTGATTTTGACTCAAAGATAAAACAGTTAGATGCTCAAGAAATTTTAGTCCTTTCCAGTGAATAGATTCATCTGACATGCCATTTCCATTCAAGAACAGTTTCTGCAAGAATCTAAGACGAGAAATGAATACACAGAGATATATACACAAAAAGACAATCTACTGAAGAAGATAAAAAACAATCACCTAAAATTAAATTAGAAAAGTTCCATTCACCTGTATAGAACATAAACAGCCAATTTTATTTGGTAAATCTTGAATGGAGTTGTTGCTAATGTCAAGGACTCTTGTAGAAGGTCCACAAGTCCACACTTCATCAGGTACCACCTAGCAAGTTCCAATCAACCAGAATGATTACCAAAACAAAAACGAGGATAATAGTAATAAGAATTGCACTCGTGTATATCTCCTTTAAAAGAAAAATGAAAGATGACCCACAAAATGCAGAATTGTGAATGAAACTAAATCACAGAGAATGGTACAATAACATGGAAAAATCAAGAAAGATGAGGTTTATACCTTCAAGTTGCATTCAGCCAATGCAATAACTCCTGTAACCTTCCACCGTTCCAAACGGTTATTATCAACAGAAATTTCAGCCTTTTGATTACAAACAGTTTTATTAGCCCTTGAAATGGGACGAGTTTGAGCATCTTTTAGAATGGGACCATCCTGTTCAAAGAAACCCCAAAATTTAAATAAAATTTTATGAACATAAGCCAAAAGGTCAAGCAAAAAAGAGAGAATAAGAATACCCCTTGATGCAAACCCTGGGAAGCCATGAGCATAACCTTAGCCCCATTAGTGACCTCCGATTGCCTCAAAGTCATGGCGTCCACCAACAGCTTGCCTGCAAATAATCAAGAAAACGACATGCCCTTAGAGCTTTGAACATAGGGCAAATAAACGGGAGGTTTTGTTTCTTGAGAAATAGACCTTTGAAAATGAGCTTTTGGCCACGAGGAAGAACATTGGTGAGAGGTTGAAGAAGGGATTTGAGCTCTTTGATAGTTGAGTCTAAAGAAACAGAGATTGGCATGGATCTTCCACTGAACTTCACAGTTATGTTTATCGAATTCGGATTTTGGCCTTCCATTTCTCTCTTTCTTTGGAGGAATTTGCGAGTGTTTCTCAGAAACCAAATTACTTTCAAGCAGAGGGACTTCGCAAGAAAGCGATGGTTACTGTAATACCCATAGATTAAAATACCGAACCCATTGGAAAAATAAATAAATAAATAAATAAACAAAATTAAACCTCAATAAATTGGTTATATCCTAATAATTAAACACAATTAACAATAATTTATTAATTTAATTATCTTATCAATTAATAACTCTAATTAAATATAAATTTCTCATGTTTAATCGATTTTATTTATATTATTAATTAATAATTTCATTTAAATATGAATTTTTCATATTTAGTCGGTTTTAAATCCGGATAAAGGAGGAGAGTTGCATCAGGTAATAGCCACTATAAAATTTTGTCACATCTCATGACTATGAATTCAACTGACATAAACACTGGGGCGTTCTCTACTTATGACGTACTGCATGATTCTGGGTGTAATGAGAAATAAACAATGATATATGATATTTCCTAAAAGTGATGCGCCATATCGATGCCCAGATGTGGTGCTAAATGAATAAGGGTTCCTTACATCATGGATGGATATAAGTAAAGAAATAAGTCCAAAGATCAGTTTATAGATGTAGTTAAAGAAAAGAAATCGAAAAGAAATAGGTTGAGAAGAGAATTAGAGCTCAGACTTATAGTATTGGTCTCTTACAAGCAAGTTGACGGAACTTGTTAATGCCATGGAGAGGAGAAAAGTTAATGTGGTTTGCATCCAAGAGACTAAATGGGTAGGAGAAAAAAGTAAAATAGTAGGTAATACTGACTATAAATTATGATACACAAGGAAGGAGAGGAACAAGTACGGAGTGGATATTAAACACTAAAAGATGTAGTGGTAGTAGTGAAAAGAGTAAGGGATAAGATTATTCTCGTTAAGCTAGTTGCTGAAAGAGAAGTGATGAATATAATTAGTGTTTATGCTCCACAAATTGTTTTAGATAATGTAAGCAAACAAAAGTTTTGGGAGAATATGCAAAGTAATACCAAATAAGGAGAATATTTTCATGGGTGGAAATCTAAATGGACATTAGAAAGTGATTAATAGGATTATGAGAAGGTGTATGGATGTTTTGACTACGGTATGAGAAATGAGAAGGGGGACAAATATTCTTGATTTTGCTATGGTTTATGACCTAATCCTAACGAATATCCATTCTCTAAAAATAGAATTACATATAGTGACTTTTAAAAGTAGGCAAAATAAAAACCAAATTGGTTTTCTTTTTATAAGAAAGACAAATCGAACCCTATGCAAGTATTGCAAAGTGATCCCGAAAGAGGCTTTAAACAACATCGGTTGGTAGTTCGAAATGTCAAAATCAATAGAAGGATAAGAAAGTGTAGAATAAGTACGACATCTAAAATAAAAATGGTGGGAATTAAAAACGACGAAGCAAATGATGTTAAATAATAAACTCTCTCAAGTCAGAAACATAAAAATCAAATATGGAGGTCAATGCTATATAGATAGACGTGACTTCAAAAATTAGAGAAATAACTAGAAAAGTTTTGGAAGATTCTAAAGGTCATATCCACCATCAAAGGAGAGGTGGTGGTGGAGTGAGAAAGTATAGAAGGCAATGAAGAGTAAAAGGAAACGATATAAGAGATTACCAAAATATGATAATGGGGAGGCTTATGAGCAATACAAAAAAGCAAAAAAAAAAAAAAAGAAGAAGCAAAAAAGGCCGTGAGCCAAGTAAGAGCACGGGCATTTGAGAAGATGGGACAGAAACTTGGAACGAGAAAAGGTGAAAAAAATATTTACGGGTTAGTAAGAATGAGAGAAAGGAAATGTCGAGATCTCAATCAGGTAAGGAGTATCAAGGATAAAGAAGAAAAAGTTTTGGAGAAGGTATAACACTTTATATTTTTTCATGGTTGCACTTAGGAACACCATATAAGCATAAATAAGAACATTGATTTTAATTAATGTTAGAAGTGTTTAGTTTGCAAATGAATCTATAAAACCTTAACTTAGGATCCTTAATAACTTAGTAAAAATAGAATTAAACAAATAAGGCATATAAACTCTAATTAAATGAATAATGAAAAATGTGTAGAAAATTAGTGTTAGAAATTAAAGTGGGGCACAAGTATAAATAAGTAAAAATAATGGAGTTAATTTGAAAATTTACAAACTTTATGGGGCCCACACCTTAAGATCTTTTAACCATTTTATACTTAGCAAAATTTGCTATCCTTCCTCATTTTTCCTTAGTTGGCCGAATGCCTTAGCTCCTTCCCATCTTCACTTCCTTTTCATCCTTTCTTCCAAATTTCCATACTTTATGAAACCCTAATTTCAATCCTACAAATTTTCCATAATTTTTCAAGTTAGCCTAACCTATTAACACCTAAAGGATACCCTAAAAGTGAAATAAAGACTTAATTTCAATTCAAAGGGGGGATTACAATTCATGAGCATAGATAAGGTAAATCTTCCTATTTTACTTTCTTTAAAAGTATCATGAGTTAAATGTTAATATTCATTGAAAAACTATAGTATTTGAACCATATACATGACTATAGAATAAATTAGAGTTAGGTATTATGTCAAAATCTTAAAATTAGGGTTCGATGAGTTTAATTCAATTTAAACTTAAAACTTGAATTTCCATGTTGAATGCTAAATCATGTTAATTTGAAAGGGGAAAAGATAAAGAAGATGGTGATGGTGGTCATATTTACTTACTTTGATATTTGAAGCACAAGTTGTGAATTTGAAAATCAAGTATTAGAGGTGAATAATATGTGTGTTATTATGCTTGAAAATAACCTTTGAATTATTATCAATTCTTTATCTTGCTTGAGTTTTGGGCCAAACCAAACTAGCCATTTCCTTTGAATTTTATACTTTGGTTGAATGCTTCCATGTCCATTTTTCCTATGAATTCTTGCATTCTTTATGTGAGTTTAATTGATGGTTAATGTTTGGTCGACTTTCCTTTTTATTGAATGCTACTATTTAGTTGTTTAATAGTTGTCTACCAAGTGTTCGATGAAATGTCCCAATGAACCTATCATTGCACCCACTAAGTGGTCGACAAAATGCTTAAGTGAACTTGATGCTAATCACTCATTGGTGCCTAACCCCTACCTTGGCCGAACCTAGTTGCTTTGCTATCCTATAGTTTTATCACTTGTTAGACATTGTCTATTTGTATTATTGTTCCATATGTAGCCAAAAGTATTCCATTGTTATTTGTTCAATGATTTGTTGTACTTATGCCTAATATGAACATTGCACCGTGATGTGTAAAATATGAAATAATGTGACAGAACTACCTAACTAATGAGGTAGTGAGTAAAAATTATTGGCATTGTGCACAATGAATCATGATGAGGACCCTTGCTAGGAAGGGGTATTATCCTAGCTATAAGGTTTGATCAACCTTATGCTTACGACGAGGACACACTATTATAAAATGTAGCTTATTATTTGAAAGTCTCTTGGCAATCAAGAGGGGAGGTGAATTGGTTGTTTGACAAATTAAGAACAAAGTAAAAATTAATGAGATGAAGGAAGGAAGAGAAAAAAAATCAAACACCAGACTTTTATAGTGGTTTGGCTAACACTTGCTTACATCCATTACTTAAGATCACACTTGAGTATTTTACTTAATCCTTTTACGGGTGTAAGATCAAACCCAAGTGTTTAGACTCACACTCAAACCTTACAAAGTTTTTTTCATAGGCTCACACTTTTAACCTTTGTATGTGTTTTACCAAAGGCTCACACCCAAACCTATACGAGTGTTTTTCTATGGCTCACACTCGAACTCTTCAGAATTACAAGAGATGAGAGGAAGAAAAATCCCCTTATACTTTTTTTTTCAACTCTCAAACAATCAATGAATCTTAAACAACACAAAAATTTACAACTAAAAGCACATAAAAATAGTTTTATAATTAATAAGCTCTTCAAGCCATAAATATAAATGATTTGGTGCAAAAGCTCAATCAATAGTTCTCAATAGTTGTTCTCTTATTTTTAACCTTTTCACCAACTCATATTTATAGTCTTGGATGAAATATAGCCGTTTGACTTCATTTAATGTCAATTAATATAGTTGATAACTTTTCTAACGGCTAGTTTTTTCATTGTTTTTCCAAAGTAGTGGGGCTACACAAAAGTAGCGGTTGTGACTTTTTGCTCTGTTTTTTCAAAAGGCTATTGTCTCTCTAAGATCCATTAGTAGCGGCTGTAGCTTATTTTGTAGTAGCTGCAACTTTAAGTAGCAGGCGTGACTTATTTTGTAGTAGCTGCTACTTTTTTTTTGCGGCAGCAAATTTTATTTCTTTATATCTTGAGCTAAACAAATTCAAATCATACTCTGTTTTTTTTTGTTGGAAACTTTGAGATTATACTACAACTTTGTAGTTTATTCCAACTCCAAAATTATCTATCTTAATACTCTAAAAAATAGAATACTTTATTGCTCCAATTTGCAAGATAATTTGAGTATGTTTTACTAATTCTTTAATTTCTCCTTATGTAGAAATTGGAATCACTTAATTATTTTTCCATATGAAAATAAACATCTAGATCTTAAACCATGTAGAATTTCATATCCAAATTCTTCTTCTGGTATTCCCAGCAATATTTTGAAATTGCCTCATCTATTTTGTCCTAGTCTGTCAACTTGAGCATAAATCATTCAAAAATTTATATCTTCATTTTTCAATATCCAACACTCAAAGCAACCCTTTGGTAAATCTTTAATTTCTTTCATTGTAGATCTCTGTTTGACTTGATTTTTATTGCATTAGGAAGTTGACTTTTTCCTCTTTGCATCCACATATGGCTCATCACCTAAATCAATCTACATAACATTTGATTGAACTTGCTAATTGATTAGATGTGTTAAACCTATGCTTTAAAAATGGTCATGATTTCTCATGACTTAAACAACTTAAAAAAATTTGTTAGCATAATTAACATATTGATATATTTTGTTATTATCAAAATCAATATTAGACCCAAGGGGTCCAATATTATTTTTATACAACAAGGCCTGTTTATAATTTTATCATGCATTATGATTACGAGACTTACCTTTACTACTTGATTCCTTATGAATGTTATTTAATATGATCCATTGTTATTCATTTTCTTACTTAACTTATTGAATATCATATTTGTTATATTTTTGCTAAATGTCTTCCTTGATCATTTGGTGGGTTAACCTATTATACCTAATCCTTTAAGTATAATAACATATTTATTACTCACTGAGTTTTTACTCATTATTTAGTGGTTTATCATTTTTCAGGTTTAAGGTAGAAATAGTAGCAGTTCTAAAGGCTTCCTTCCTCGACTAATTAGAACTGACTCTTCAATGTAAAGTTGTTATACTATAGAGTGTTTTGACTCTGTAGAATGCTCAATGGAACTTATAGATTGGTTGTATATTTTGATATGGAATTAATGACTAGATTATGTAAAGATAACTTAATTATTGTGTTAATGTAAGATAAGTAATAAAGAACCTAACCTATTATGTGATATTGATAATAATGATAAGATGTGAATGCAATAAAAAAAATGAGAATATGACATTAAATGAATTGAAAGCGATGATAAACTAGGTTCTACGAGTGTAGGTTGTATAGATGATTCCCATATCCTAACTGTCATTCGTGACAAAGTTGGTATCAAAGCATATGTTTAATATGAATACAATATGGATATGTGTCAATAGAACAAAGGCAAACCATGGAGCATAGGATTTCATATCACGTCATTTGTTATATGTGTGTTAATCTGCATTATTCGTTATGTATTATACCCTTGTATGCATTCTTAATAGTGTTTAAAGATGCTACATAGAGTACGAGGATGAGGTAGAGGATGTGGTAGGAGAAGAATTGAGGAACTTATTAAAGAACTCGAGGTAGCTTCTAATGAATCACCGATATGGGAATCCCCTCGAGCAAGAAGAAGAACACATGAAATAAATGAAGCATAAGAACCCTAGAGAAGAGAAATGTTGGAATTAAGAAGGGAGTTACAAGAATTGAGACAGCGAGGCAAGTAGCTCCACTAGCATTTATGCCACCAATTGCTGCACCAGGCGAGACCGAAACACGACAGGAAGCTCACAGAATGATTGATGAAGGTGGAGTTATTATGTTTAATTTTTTGAAGATAGGTTTGCCAAAATTCAAGGGAGAATAAGGTGAAAAACCAAGTGAGTTCCTGGAATAGATAGAGAAAGTGGTGAAAAGACTACCATGTTCATATGCCAGAGCGATCGAGATGGTGGGTTTATTTCTTAAAGAAAATGCTTGGACCTGGTTCGTGCGACATGTTGAGGATCAATTATATAGTGTTATGCTTCCAACATGGGAGCAGTTTAAGACAAGAATTGATGAATGAGTTTTTGACTGAAGAAGAGAGGGAAAGCAGAATAGCCTAGTTTGAGCAATTGAAGCAACGAAATCTCAATGTCATAGAATATGCCAATGAGTTCATCAGATTTAGCAATTATGATAAGAGTATTGTTCATATAGAAGCTAATCAAATTAGTTGATTTAGACAAGGGTTGAATGCTACTCTTCACAATGCATTATTGGCTACAAAATTCACCTCCTTAACAAAACTTATTAACAAAGCCAAGTAGATAGAGGTCAAATAAAAAGAAGAAAGAGAAGAACGTGAGCAAAGAATAAAGGGAAAAATGGGTGGCCAACAAAAAAGAGGTGAAGGGAGTTCTCAATCAAAGGCACTTATGTTTATGGCAAAAACTAATCAAAACCAACCAGTAGGCAGTTAAAGGAGCTGCCAAACTAGGACTAATATGGAACCTTCCGCATCTGGATTTTCCTATAGTACTTTCAGACTGGTACAATAGTTGCCAAGTGTTCCAACATGTACTAGATGTGGAAAAAGGCATGGTAGCGAGTATAGATTAAATACAAGGGCATGCCTAAAAATGTGGCCAGTAGGGACACTTTGTCGAAAATTGACCATATTGGGGTGAACAATAAACTACAATAGTTGCTTCCCATCCAAGTGTTCAAATGAGTAGAAATGAAAATAAAGGTGTTGGAGGTAGAAGCAGAGGTCAGGGATAGAGCCAAAACATAACTCAACCATCAGCAGGGAAAGGACAATGAAGAGTTTTTGCTGTGAATCCACATGAGGCCCAAAAATCCACCACCGCAGTGATATGTATGGTTCTTATACAATGTGAACTAACATGTGTATTATTTGATTATGGGGCCACACATTCATTTTTATGACTACATTTTGCTCTTAAATTGGGAAAGGAGAGAAAATTGAAGCATATACCATTAGAAATATCCACTCCACTGGGTGTGAGTATAAAAGTGAAATATTTGTATAAAGACTATAAAGTAGAAATAGAAGCTAAAAAGCTACTTGTGGATTTGGTAGAGTTATCGGTACTAAAATATGATGCAATATTAGGAATGGATTGGTTAACTAAGCAATATGCAATTATCAATTGCCATGGGAAAAAGATAGAATTTCAACTAGAAAGGCAAGATAAATTTGTGTACTAGGGTTAAAGAAGTAACCCCAGAACTAGATTGATTTTAGCTATTAGGGCTAGAAGATTTTTACAAAAGGGATATCTAGCTTATTTGGCGAATGTAATGGATACTTAGTCGACTTATAAAGTGTTGGAGCAAATTCCTATTGAGTGCACCCACGAGAGGGATGCCAACATTGTTTGCCACAGTAGGAAAGCTACTCATAGAGGAGTGGATACTACCATTATAAATGATTGACTTAGTTTGAGTATGATTATAGTTTCAGTTTTGATATCTTGACACATCTATGAAAGTCATAACATATATGATTTGAGTGTGAATATCATTGATATGTGAATGAATGAGTTGAAATGATAAAAGAATTGAATTTTTGGAGTAACTAGATGATTGATAATGATAAAGGAATAGAAGACGTGTATAATGATTTGAGGTTCTATAAACTTTAGAAAGGATTGATTGGAGTTCATAAGTTATTAGCATCTATGGCTATATAATGAAATGATATTTGAATGGCTTATAATGGGAATATAAGATGAATCAATTGAGAGATTAGGTATGATCAAATATTTATTGTATTGAAGAGAATAAAGTCTTTGATTAAGATGAGATAAGTTGTGATTATATACAGAATAAAATTATGGATCTAATTTCTTGAGGTTATTCAATATTAAGAATTGATAGTTTATAGAAAGATTTTTAGATGCTTAAAGAGAAGGAATAAGTTATATTATATGCAGATTATGATTATATAATTAATTCTTAAGGTTGTTAAAAGTTATCAATTGATTATCCATGAAAAGATTCACAAATGATTTAGGAAATGGAAGTTATAATTATTTTATTAATGTTTGACGTCAATGATGATGTATATGTGAGAAAATATATGCTTAAGATTATATTTGAGTGACAGTGAGGGTTAAAGATAAGAATAGTTGTGTATATAGTGATATAGAGATGTATAAATGTTCTTATTAAGTATTGTATTGATAGAATTGTTGCCAATTATTTGGAGATCTTTGTGAACACGTGTATTTGTTCTAAGTATACCCGGACCATGCTAGACTAATTGACGATCGATCGGAGGTCAAAATAAACTCCGATATAGACAGATTGGACTTGTGTCAGACTGATTAGCGTCAACCAGAGATCAAATCGCCTTCAAATAGGAAGAATTGGACCAAGAGAAGATGGATGTAACACTTTAGTCTAAACCTAACCTGAACCATTAAAGGCCATTAAAGGGCAATTAGGGGGGAAAATTTTTCTTTCTTTTGCATTTGATAATGGCATGTGTTTATGCATGAAATAGATGGTTATGCATGTTATATGAGTAGATTTTAGGCATAGAAGTGATTTAAAGGCTGTTAGGACAAAATCGGGAA
>CANXYC011559726.1:0-14103 GCA_948193065.1 Aleurites moluccanus | reverse complement strand
CATCTTTTGATCAGTAAGGAACAAGAGAAAGCTATGAAATGATAATGGTAAAGATATGATTGATGTTTAATTGAATTTATAGAAATGATCATTGTATGATATTATATGATGTTTATAATTGATATAATTGTATATGAGATTCATGATATGTAAGTTCTACGGGTTTATGGTGGCCTTAAGCCTACCCTTACCCTAGGACCTTCGCACCACTAGAGTTGGGGTGTGACACACACCCCCTATATTCATATTGTACATCAATACTCTCACCTATAGGAGTGGTTATTTCCAGGGGTATATGTATTAACTGTTTCTCTTTATCCAATTTATTAGCAAAATATGGTGAAATAAAAGAGTGTGTAGCACCAAAATCAAATAATACTCGTGCTAGTTCATATTGTATAGAAATCATACCTATCACCATAGTGTTTGACTTCTAAACTTCCTGTGGATTTACCATAAAAACTATGCCTTAACCTCGTCCTGCTGGAGCCTAATTAGTACTATGACTCTGATCTTGCCCTCTACCTTTACCTCTTAATCCTCTACTCTCATTCTGACCTATCTGACTAGTTCTAGCTCCTGCTTCTGGTGCTCTGGACTGTGAACTACCTTCACCCTTCTTTTGTTGTCTATCCATTCTTCTTTTCCTTCATTATTCCCATTCTTCTCTTTCTTCTAATCTTGTCTCAATCTATATCGCCTTATCAATTAATTTTGTCAAAGAAGTAAATTCTACGGCTACTAAAGCACTGTAAAGTGAAGCATTCAACCCACATCAAAATCTATCAATCAAATATGCTTTAGTGGGTACAATTCTGGTGGCATATTTACTCAATCGGATGAACTCATTGGCATATTCTGACACACTCATATTTCTTTGCCTCAACTACTCAAGCTGAATTAATTCACTGCTTTGTACTCCCTCAATCAAAAATTCATCCATTAAAGCTCTTCAAAACTTGTCACGACCCACTTTTGGATCGCGATGGTCCTAGGGCACGGGTAAACTTAAGGTCACCGGAGAACCCATGAACAATCCATTTCTTGATCAATCATTTTTAATCTATTCATTAATATTTAAAACTCATTTATTACTTATAACTTTTACAGAAAATTTGTCAGAGTTTTCTTTGTAATTTTAATACTATTCCAAACCCAAAACCGGGTCTCTCAAAAATTACACAGCCTGCACTAAAAATTATTTTACACTCCCAATAATTTGTTATCCTTATACCCTTAACTTCACAGATCAATAATCACACATGGCACTTCTAAATTTCTTTTTCAAAACATGAAAATTTCATTTTTATTATTTACCTTTGTCACTGTCTTTATTACTTTATTATCAGTGACATTTTCAATCATTATGTATTACCCATTATATTTTGAATAATATTAAATATTTCACTGTTCATATATCATTAAAATATTCAATCATCTAATTATATATAGTACCATGAAGCTCTAAGAATTGTCACTAATGACCTTTAACAAATACAATTTTACCTCGATGTACTTGACATCCCAAGTCGAAAAAGAAATTGACTTGGAATTAGCTTCCTCTATCTCATCCCTGTAAAAATTATAAACCACTAATTTGGTGAGTATAAAATACTCAGTGAGCATGCATACATCATTATATATGAGATATAAGTATATGGTAATAAAAATATCAATGGTAAGCAATAAGATATAAGTTTGGAATCAATTATCAGGTAAATAATATTCGTATCATATAGATAAGACAGATAAAGAGATGGACTATATGTAACTATATGTAAACATACAGTCTCCAGTAGTATCAGTATGGACTATATGCGAACATATAGTCTCCAATAGTATCAGTATCAGTAAGCATAAGGCTGATCAATCCCTATGGCCAGGACTATAGCCCTTCCCAGCTGGGGCATCAGTAATACAATGTGCACATCGCCGACAGTATATTCCCATTACCTTGTCGGAGCGGTAGCTCTGTCAAATTTACATGTAAAATGGGTCAAGGGAAATCAATATCAATAGCCATTAATCATTAGAAACATTATGGTACAATGACTTTCGATCGATACGCATTAGTTTACTTGTCAATCAGTATACCAAAGGCATTTCAATATCAATAGCAATCAATAAATACAGATGAATTTTAATCTTTAGGAAGATAAAAGAATGATCATCAATAACAAAGTAGCATTTAATCAAGAAGAAAATATGTTCATTGGGTCAACAAATTAAACATGGTATGCATAATGATGTATACATTACTCACCTTAGCTTATAACTTCAACATTTCCCCTTTTCCTTTATCCTTGGTTCTTTGCCTTATCTCTTTTGGTACCCATCGCATCTCTTATTCATTCTTGACTCTACATATCAAATTAACTTCCATTTAGATACTATTTAACATAAAATTACATTACTTATAATTATATTAAAGAAATTCTCAAATTTCTAAGTTACTAGGATTTTGCCTATAAAGAATCTTACTGGCAGTCTGTGTTTTATTACTCATATCTATCTCTACACTTATCCAATTACTTCAATTATTATTCCTAATTAAACTTAACATATAAGGTTCTAACATATCAAAATTCACATTAAAATCATTACTACACAATTTATGGTGTTAATTTAAACTTAGTATTACAACCAGTCCTGCTGCCTACATTCTGTCTATAAATCTTATTCTAGCAGGTACTGTTCCTTTGCTAATAACTCAATCAATACTTAACCAATTACTGTAATTTCTTTTCTTATTGAAAATAGACATATAAATTATAACATATCCAAATTTCATAATTTTTTAGATCACTGTATAATTATTAGTAAATTTTCAAAGTTAAATTACTGCTCTAAAATCTCTATCCAGACATACCCTATTTCTATGCCTATAATTAATTCTGTATTCATCCAATTAAAAAAATATTTCATAGAAATTTATATAACATATAAATGAACATTTTTTATTTTTAACAATTTCTCTAATTCAAACTTTAAGATCCTCAAATTAATATAAATCTATAACTTATGTTCTGTTAAATAGTCATTTTGGGCAGTCTACACTTATGACCTAATATCTCATAAATCACAATTCCAATTGCAAAACCCTTATACAGACTTATATATAAGACATAAATTAACACTTTTATTGTTGATAACTTCTTCTAATTCTATCTCTATCATTATATAAAATAAAAATACAGTAACATTTTTCCATAACTCTAATTCCAGGTCAGTCACAGTTTTTGCCCAATAACTCTTTCCTCACTTCGAATTTTACAAATTTCTTTTACAAAAATCTAACTAATATATTTATCTATAACTTTTGTTTTAACCATCCTCAAATTTAGTCTTTAAAATTTTAGAATAATAGCCACAATTTACTGTCATCAAACAGATTCCAGAAACTACATTAACCCTAGATCATTCTTAACATTTTTAGCTTAATTACCTCAATTATTTGCCAAATCATGCTATAGAACTCTTAAATACAATTAAAAATGATAAGTTTAGAATAATTATCTCAAATTAAAATATTTGAATCCCACCTTCTTTTGCTCCACCAAAAGCTTGAACACTACTTTTCTATCCTATTTTCTTTATATCTTCTTCTTTCTTCCATTTCCTATCTATTTTTGGTTGATTCTTTGGAAAGGTTGGAAGATATATTTCTTTGGATTTTCTCCCCTCCATGTTTCGGTTCCTCTCTCCAAAAATGACAGCCAACATATAGTTCTCATCTTTTCAAAAGCCAACAAATTAAAGAAAAAAAAAATAATAGAAAATTCTAGAATTTGACTTATTTGGCACCTATTTAATTAATTAATAAATTAATTAATCATTTTTTTATCAAGAAAATCCATTCCTCCACATCATGGCCGGCCACCTTGGCTGGTTTCTAGAAAGGGTGGGTCCCACAACTTTGTTTAATTGCATTATTGGCCCAAAATATTTCTTATTTGTATTTTTAACCCCAAAATTTTCTATAATTTATTATGTTTATTCTACTTAGATTTAACCTCAAGTGAGGGGAGTGAAATACCTTATTTTAAGTTGTTCTATCTTTTAAAAATAGTTCTTGGTCATTTCTGAATCCCAGACAATGAATTTCTAAAATTGCCCCCAAAGTTGCCTTTATTTATAATTTTGCCATTACTTTTATTTTCAGTGTTCCAAAATATTTTTCAACTCTTTCTTGTCACCATAATTTCACATAAAATTAACTTATTTCATCCCTCCAAGTCTGGGTTAGAAATTCTTAAATTAGCTGGACTGCTATTTTCCTGGCAGTGTTCTTGACACCTATGATTTCAGAAAAAGTATTTCATTTGCATTCTAACTGTGTCTCTAAAATTATTTCCCATTATTTCAATGATTTTAAACCATAAACTGAGAATCAATTCATGCTTATAAGATGAGATTTCCTAGGGTATTACACTAATCTATGCCTATCATATTGGCCAACAAAAGAATATTTGAATTTCAAAATACCTAGGTATGATGGTTAAGACTTGTCTACAAAGTCTTTAACCCCATTTTCCCCCACTATTTTGAATATTCGATCTTTGGCCAAACCTTTTGTGAGAGCATCGACCATGTTAACCTTTGATCGGCTTGATTATCACAGAACAAACTTAAAGAGTTAATCTTTAGCCGAACCAAAGGAATATCCATAATTAAATTCTTTATCCACTCTGTCTCTTCGCTAGTTGAGGCCAAAACAAAAAGTTATGATTCCATAGATGACAATGCTATACAAGTCTATCTTTTGGATTTTCAAGTAACAACAGCTCCACCCAAAGTGAATACATATCCACTAGTAGACTTATTATTTCCAATTTATGAGCACTAAGAGGCATCAAAATATCCATCCACAGTTGGAGGATAACCAATATAACATAAAACATAATCTTTAGTACCTTTAAGGTATCTCATCAGTCTGCTAAGGGTATCCCAATGCACTTTATTAGGATTACTAGTGAAACGATTCAGCATGCCAACTGTAAATAATACATCAGGTCTAGTACAACTCATAGCATACATAAGACTACCAATTAGTATTGAGTACTTTAATTGATCCACGCTCGTTCAATTAGGACTCAATCATTTATTATAGTCACATGGTGTCTCAATTGGTTTGCACTCACTATATCCCCAAGTAGAAAGTAGCTGTTCAATGTAATGAGTCTGACTAAGGGAGATGATTTTGAAAGTCTCTTGGCAACCAAGAGGGGGGGGTGAATTGATTGTTTAATAAAATTAATGACAACTTAAAAATTAATGAGTGAAATAGAGAAAGAAAAAATTTAGATAATGAATTTATTGTGGTTCGGCCAAAAATGCCTACGTCCACTGCTCAAGATAATACTTTCACTATCTTTGATCTTTTTTCAGGTTAAAGATCAAACTTTAAAGTGTTTTGGCTTACACTAAATCTTACAAGTGTTTTTACAACAAAGCTCATACATAACCCAAAAGAGATACAAGAGATAAGAAATAAATTGCCCAATTATTTTAACCTAACTTTTAGGAATTAATTACACTCTAACAACCTTGAAGTTTGAGCAATTGATTATTTTTACAATAGAAAACTCAATTTAAATCTCAAGAACACTTAAAATTTAAATATATGACATAATGCACAATAAATTGGTTGTTGTTATCTTAATAAATTCATATTAACTCATATTTATAGTTCTCATCCTAAAAGAGCCGTTTGGGTGCTCAAAGTTATTCCAATGACTGTATTTTTTGTCAGAATTCGAACTATAGCGGCGGCTACACAATATGTAGCAGGGGCTACATAATAAGTAGCGGGGGATACTTATAATATAACGGGCGCGACTGTTGCTCTAAAGACTTCAAGATGCTTCTGTGTCTTCTGAGATTTCTTAGTAGCGGTAGCTACATTCTGTAGCGAACGCTACTTATAAGTAGCGGGGGCTACTTAATAGTGTAGCATGTGCTACTATTTTGGCTAGCTCTGAATATGAAATTTGCGGCTGTGACTTCTTTGTAGCGATTGCAACTTGAAACTTCAGCATATTTAGCGGTGGGCACTTATATATGTCGTGGGCGCAACTTAAGTTAGCGGTAGAAACTGATTCTAGTCGCGATCGCTACTAAAAATAGTCAGCTACTGTGACTTTTGGATCTTTTTGTAGCGACTGCTACTTATAAGTTGCGGGTGCTACTTATCTAGTAGCTGGGACTATAGATTTGGTTTCTCTTAACTTTTCTTTCTTTAAAATTAAGTAGCGGGGGCTACTTATCAGTGTAGCGGCCGCAACAAACCATCAACCTGCAAATTGAAAAACTATCCTTGCATATAATCAAGCAAACATCATTAGTGGTTTAATTAGTTGTTTACACACATCAAAATGAGTATATTAGGATATCAAAGATCTAAAAATCTCCTTTTTTTTATGGTGACAAAAAACTTTTAAGTGTAAGAGATAAAAAATATGAACTAATAAATTTTTTGAGAAAATGGAATAAAACTCCCTCTTCAAAGTGTGCCAAATAAGTTTTAAATCATATTTTTGATAAGTTTGCATGATTACTCCCCTTTTGTTTGGAAGCATTAAAAAAAAAAGTGGTGAATAGAGGGTGGTAAGGTAAAAAAAATGCAGTAAGGTAATAGAAAAGACAAAAACAACAAGGCATTCAGGACAATTGCATCAAAATGACTACATTAGTTGCAAATACCAAAACAAATTAGGTTGTGCTATCAACAATTCAACTCAATAGTTCATGAATAAAAACAACATTTCAACTCAACATTTCAACTCAATAGTGCATGAACAAAATCAATATATCAAAAGGAAATATATTGAAATAACACAGTACCAAAAAAACAAAAACAAAAAGTAACTGAAAGAATTACAAAGAAAAAGAAAGATCCTAAAACTAAGAGGCAGGATCAGCTGGAGGGCCTCCTACTGCAGTAGCTGCTTCAGCTCCAATGGCAGCCACATCAATAAAAACATCAGCTGAAGGTTGAGTTTTGGCTTTTGGAAGATCTTCAGCTGGATTGGAGACTGTATTGCTGAATTCTAAAGTCGTGGAAGGAGAAACTTCAATAACGTCAAGTTTGACATGCAGCTCACGATGTTGTCAAAGAAGTCGATGAATTGCTCCCTTGATAGAAGTCTGGGCAGTGGCAATGTTGTTGATTCAGTCATCTAGTTGTTGTATTTGAGCAAAGACTGCCTGCTCAAGAGAGTCAAGACGACGTGTGATAAGAGAGGCCAGTTGAGATACATCCATAGGAGGAGGAATTGCAGAAGCTGAGGCTACGGGAGGATCTAGAGGTGCAGGAGTAGAAGAAGAAGAAGCAGGAGGAGGAGGAACCGGAGCAGATTCACTATCCCGATGACTAATCGCAGCATTATCCCTAAGGACATACTCCCCATCCCGGTTTTTAACTACTATGGACATTTTTGCTAGAGCTTGCATTCCTAAAAACTTGTATTCATCATAAAGATGATGCAAGAGTTGGTAAGAAGTGGATGCAAGATCAAAGCAAAATCTGGGATTCAGGTTTGCTTGAGTCAATTCCACTGTAATTTTTGTGATTAAATGTCCAAGCATAATATCCTCGGACTTCCATTTTGATAATGAATCAAAGTGATCCTCAAGAAATTGAACAAAAGCTAGCTTATGCCTCTTTTCAATTCACCATAAGTAAAACATATCAGATTTGAGCATAGCACTATAACTAGTCACTCTCGCATTTATAGTATAGGCTATAATGCGATGTAGAATTTTAAACACAGGACTAAGAATGCTGGTAAACTTAGAAGTTCTAGGGTTAAAGGGTGTGTCTAGACCTGTAATTTCTCTCTAAAAGTTAGACTTAATGAATGTATCAGGATAATTGTCAAGGCTGTGATAAGCAAATCCAAAGACTTCAACTTGCTTAAGTCTATCGAATGTGTAGGGTTACCCTAGGATTTTAAAAGACATAATTCCATAAGATGAACCCATAGTGGTGTTTACCTTAATAGTTGAGAAAAACTTTTAGACAAAAAGGGGATAATAGGCATAAGTTATGTTTGACATAACTGTCCAATCCACAGAGGTTAATTTTTCTCTAACTAACCCAGCAAGTCCTAATTTTTCTAAAGCAGCCCAATCTATATATCTAGACAGTAAAATGTTACAATTGGAGGTTAGGATTGTAAACCTTTTCTTTTCTTCCTCTGTTATAGAATTAAGAAGATGGTCATGGTCAAAGGGTTGGGAGACAGACTGTGTTGAAACAGGGGCAGACTGTGGTGGTGGTGGTTGTTGAGAAGTATCTCCAACCTTTTCCTTTCCCTTTTGAGTGCGATATGGAGGAGGAGGGGGAGGAGGTGAAAGAGACTCCGTTTATGAAGAACTAGAATTGGATTCTTCAGAAGAGGAGGATGTTTCAAATCTAGGTTTTTTGCCATAAGAGGATTTTCGTTGGGTTTTTGTTCGTTAAAGAGGCATTTTGTGTAATTGGAAGGATAAAAGATTGAATTCGGTGATGGAGAATGTCGAAAAAAAAGATTTTGCAGAGAAAATGAAGAGAAATGATAGATTAGATTAAAAGAAAGAAATGAAAACCGTGATATATATTTAAAAAATGAGCTTAGTAGTTTTTTTTACTATTTGGTAGTGGCTGCGACGTAATTAAATAGCGGCTGTTATAAAATAAGTAGCGGGCACTACTAAAGTAGTGGGAGCTACTAAGAGACACAGAAGATATGAAGGTATGGCAAAAATGTAGCGGCCATTACCAATATTTGTATCGGCCGTGAATCTAAGAAGAGAGAAAAGCTAAAAATTTACCCAGAATCGCGGGCGCTACAGCTTGAGTAGCGGCTGTGACTCTAATTCGAGTAAAAAGGTACATTAAGGCCAAGAGTAGCAGGCGCTATTCAATAGAAAATTTCAAAAACACAATTATTAATCAAGACAACTTTGCAATTTCACTACCATCCATTATTCCTAATTCACGTTTAATAAAATTTAAATGCTCCTCATTTAAGGGTTTTGTAAAAATATCCCTAAGTTGATCATTTGAAGCAACAAATTGAAGAACAACATTATCACTTAGCATATTATCTCTAAGAAAATGATGTCTAATATCAATATGCTTGCTTCTAGAATGTTGAACAAGATCTTTTGATAAATTGATAGCACTAGTGTTATCACATTTAATGGGAATCTTGTCCAAATGCACACCTAAGTCAAAAATTTATTGTTTCATCCACAACACCTGTGCACAACAACAAGCGGCTGCCACATATTCGACTTTTGCGATGGATAAGGCCACTGAATTTTGTTTCTTAGTAAATCATGAAATAAGACAATTTCCTACGAATTGGCAAGAACTAGAGGTACTTTTTCTATCCATACAATTATCAACAAAATCCACATCAGAATAACCAATTAGACTAAAAGACATATTCTTTGGATGCCAAAGTCCTAGATTTTATGTGCTTATTAAATATTTGAAAATTCTTTTGATAGCATGGAAATGAGATTCTTTAGGATAAGATTGAAAACGTGCATATAAACATACAACAAACATAATATCCAACTTATTAGCGGTTAAATAAAGCAAGTTATCAATCATACCTCTAAATTTCTTTTCCTCAATAGGCTTACCAAGATCATCCTTATCAAGCTTGATGGTAGAGCTAATTGTAGTTCTACTTGACTTTGCTCCATCCATACCAAATCTCTTGAGAAGTTCCTTTGTGTACTTTGATTGGTTAATGAAGATACCTTCATCACATTGTTTGATTTGTAATCCAAGGAAGTACTTCAATTCTCCCATCATGCTTATTTCAAATTCACTTTGCATATATGAAGAGAATTCCTTGCACAAAACTTCATTAGTAGCACCAAATATTATATCATCAATATAAATTTGCACAATCAACATCTTATGTTTATCCTTTTTGATAAAAAGTGTTGTGTCAACTTTACTTTTTGAAAAATCATCATTAATAAAAAAAAAAGTGCTAAGTCTATTATACCAAGCTCTAGGAGTTTGTTTAAGACCATAAAGAGCTTTTTGAAGTTTAAAAACATAATTTCGAAAATCAAAATGTTCAAAACCCGGATGTTGTTCAACATAAACTTCCTCCTTAATGAAACCATTTAAAAAAGCACTTTTAACATCCATTTGATACAACTTGAAGTTCATATGACATGCAAATGCAAGAAGTATTCTAATTGCCTCAAGTCTAGCTATCGGGGAAAAAGTTTCATCATAATATATTCCTTCTTCTTGATTATATTCCTTTGCCACCAATCTAGCCTTGTTCTTAGTGATCACACCAACCTCATCTAGTTTGTTTCTATATACCCATTTGGTGCCTATAATGGGATGCTTTTGAGGTATTGGAACCAAGGTCCATACATTGTTTCTCTCAAATTGGTTCAATTCTTCTTGCATAGCCTCAATCCAACTTTCATCATCTAGAGCTTCATTGATGTTCTTAGGTTCAATTTTAGATATGAAGGCTAGGCTATTCACTATTTCCTTGAAAGAGGATCTTGTGGCCACACTTTTGAGGTTTCACCAATTATGAGGTCTTTTCAGTGGTCCTTTTTGAATTTCCAATCCTTTGGAAGTTCAACATCAATAGGTGGAGTTTCTATTACCTTGGAAGATTTTCCTAGGTCATCAAGATTCTTTGAGGGAGAATCAATATTAGGCTATAGATCAATGGATGAATCATGCACATGATAAAAAATATCATCATCATTAATGTGATCAAATTTATGCAAATCAAAAGGACTTGTTTCATCAAACATGACATGCATAGACTCATAAACAACTAAAGTTCTTTTATTGAAGACTCTATAAGCTTTGCTAGAAGTTGAATTGCCTAAGAAAATACCTACATTCGTTTTGGAGTCAAATTTTTCAAGATTATCCTTGGTGTTTAATATGAAGCATTTGCATCCAAATACTCTAAGATATGAAATTTTTGATTTTTTTCCATTCCATAGCTCATAAGGAGTTTTGTTTAAAAATGCTCTTATGAAAAGTCTATTTGAAATGTAACAAACACTATTGACGGCTTCGACCCAAAAGTACTTAGGAAGAGAGTACTCATTGAGCATAGTTCTTGCCATGTCAATAAGAGATCTATTTTTTCTTTCTACAATTTCATTTTGTTGGGGAGTTCTATAAGTAAAAAAGTTATGAAAAATTTCCATTTCATCACAAAAAGTTTTAAACTCATGATTAACAAGTTCTCTTTCATGATCACTTCTTAAAGATGTGATATAAAAACCTTTTTCATTTTGGATTCTTTTAACAAAAGATTTAAATTCCTTAAAGCTTTCATCCTTATGAGCAATGAATAATACCCAAGTAAATTTAGAGTAATCATGAACAATGACAAATGCATATTATTTACCTCTAAGACTAGTTGTCCTACAAGGGCCAAACAAATTCATATGTAAAAGTTCTAGAGGTCTTGAAGAAGAGACAATATTTTTAGTTTTAAAAGAGCTTTTAACTTGCTTGCCCATTTGATATGCATCAAACATTTTATCTTTGAGAAACTTGACTTTGGGGAGACCAATTACAAGCTCTTTAGACTTAAAATTATCAATGTGATCCATGCCAACATATCCAAGTTTCCTATGTCACAACCATGCATCATCACATAGAGAAACTATACAATCAATATTATCATTATGCACATTATTTAAATCAGTCATATAGACATTGCTAATTCTATGACCGACAAACAAAATTTTCTTATCCTTCAAACACTTCACATAGCATTTCTTAGAAGTAAAATAAATTTTATTTCCTATGTCACATAATTGACTAACACTAATCAAGTTATGCTTCAATCCATCAACTAATAATACATGTTTAAGAGAAGGTTTTTTGATCTTACCAATTTGCCCAATTTTGATAATTTTACCTTAGTCATTATCACCAAATGTTACCTTTCCTCCTTTCTTCTCTTGAAAGTTTGTGAGAAGACTTGCATTACCGGTCATATGTCTTGAACATCCACTATCCAAGTACTATGATTATTCTTTCCTTGTGAATTTCAAGCAAACCTACAAGTGATAAAGTTCATCCAATTTTAGGTACCAAAATGCTTTTAGGTCCTTGGAGGTTAGCATTAATGTATCCTTGATGTGCATTCCTAATATAGCATTTGAAGTTTGAATGGCCATATTTTCCACAATAATGACATCTCAATTTTTGTTGAGATTTTATCCTATTGTGAGTTTTGAAATGATATTGAGGCCAATAATCATATTTTGATTTTGATTTTGATATTGAATATGCATTTTTAGGTCTTCCAAAATGAGAGGTATGCATGCCATAACTATTTATATTAGTTTTAGGTCTAGCATTTTTAGGTGGAGGAATGTGATTGTGAGAACTTGATGCCTTTACAAATGTATTCTTAGATATTGATGGAGCATTCCCTCTATTATAGCCAAGTCCATACTTAATTATAGGACATCTTTGAGACTCAAGAATTTTATCCAATTTTTTTTGCAATTACAAAGTTTGGACAAGCACTCGTTATGAGACTCTAACTTGTTTCTCAACAAGGAATTCTAATTATTTAGCTTATTGTATTATTGGTCTTTAAGATTGATGGTCTTTTCCATCTCAATATTAGATGCACTTAATTCAATTGTTTCCTTTTTGTAAGCCTCACAAGCATCTAAGACTTTATTTGACATTTTTTTTAATTTATCATATTTGTTTTGCAACTTATGATATTTTGAAACTAATGTATCCATAATTTGTATGGTATCATTATTTGAATTAAAATAAGAATTACTAACCTCACTTGAAGATGCATCTTTTTCAATAGCCATGAAGCAAAGATTGGCTACTTTATTTTTGCTAGCATCCTTTTCTTCATCAGAGTCACTTGAATCATCCTAAGTAGTTGTCAATGCCTTTTTCTTGAAACTTTTCTTGTTTTTTAATCTTGGACATTCTGCTTTTATGTGATCAAATTTGTCATATTCAAAGCATTTCACTTGATTACTTTTGATCTTTTCATTCTTCTCATATCTTTCGAATGGCTTCTTGCTTTTGTTCTTCTTAAGAATAAGATTTCTTATTCTTTTGGTAAGGAAAGCCATATCTTCATCATATTCTCCTTCTTCACTATCAATTGAAGAAGCCTCATTGGAAGCAATGAAAGTTATCGCTTTATTCTTCTCTTCAACTTTGTCTTGAGATAATGTTATCTCATATGTAAGAAGTTTTCCCAACAAGTTATCGGTTGGGAGGGTGCTCAAATAATTGGCTTCTTCTATTGAAGCTACTCTTACTTCCCAATCCCTTTTGGGTAGAACTTTCAAGATCTTACAATTTATATCTTTCTTAGAGTAATTCTTCCCAAGCTTCCTCATTTGATTTACAATTACCATTAGGCGATTGTACATTTTAGATACCTTCTCATTTGGTAACATTTGAAAAAGCTCATATTGTGAGTAAGAATATGATTTTTCTTACCCTTGACTTGATTTGTTCCTTCATGAGTGGTTTCAAGAGTATCCCAAATTTGCTTTGCCAAAATGCAATGGATGATTTTGCCATACTCATCTCTACTCAGGGCACAATAGAGAGTATTCATAGCCTTTTGATTTCTCCCATTTGCTTTTCTTTCCGCCGGTGTCCATTCACCCTTTGGTTTGATAACTTCTATATCATCAACGATCTTTATAGGAACCATATAACCAGCTTCTACTATATCACAAAGATCAATGTCATCACTATCCATGTAGATTTTCATTCTATTTTTCCAATAAGGATAGTCGTTGCCATTGAAATAAGGTGGTCTCATGATGGAGCTACCATCAATAATGTCAGTTGCTTGGTTTGCCATATGATTTTTGATCCAAGATGATTAAATGTTTGAAAGAGTGGATAAAAAGCTCTGATACCAATTGAAAGTCCCTTGGCCATTGGGGGGGGGGGGGTGGGGGGGGGGGGTGTGGGGGGTGGGGGGGTGTCCGGGGGGGGGCGGGGGGGGGGGGGGGGGGGGGGGGGGGGGGCGTGTGGGGGCGGGGGGGGGTGGGGCGGGGCGGGGGGGGGGGGCGCGCGGGGGGGGGGGGGGGCGG
>CANXYC011559653.1:0-20722 GCA_948193065.1 Aleurites moluccanus | reverse complement strand
GTAAAAAATATTTTTTAAAAAATATTTTTATTTTTTATTTGTTATTTTTTAAAAAATAAAATAAAAATATTTTTTAAATATTTTTAAAAAATATTTTTATTTTCAAATTTATCAAAAGTATGAAAATATATTTTTTAATCCTAAAAAAAAAATTAAAGTAAAAATAGAATGTAATTAATTAAAATTAAAGTGTAAGGACATTTTGATCTTTTCACTATCTTTGTAGGATTGACTAACAGTTGACTAACGGTAAAATTGGACGGAAAAGTGTAGTAAAATATTATGACATTCGTCAGAGGGGAGTTAGTATATTTTTGAAAGATCAGGGAAAACTTAGTGTAATGGGTCATTCTACATGGAAAATTACAATTAACCTTATTTTTAATCTCCCTTTAATTTTTTAATTATATTTTTAAAAAAAATTATTAAATAAGATAATAGTATAATATACTTACTCACATAAAAATAAATTCACATAAATATTTTTATTTTTTTATGAGTAAAAAAAAATATTTTTATTATACTTAATAATTTTTTATTTATTTTAAAAAATAATAAAATTATATTTGAAGAAGGAACATAATAACATAAAACCTAATAATAAAATAAAATAAGAAACTCAAAAAACCTAAAAATCTAAGATTTATTAAGATCTCAAGAAATAGAGAATTAGATCAATAAAAATAGATAAAAGCGCATTATAAATATTTCTAAATTTTGAGATTCTTGCATGATTTATAGATTTAAACCATGAAAATCAAGATTTCACTGTTTTAAAGATAAATATGAAGAGGAAATGATAAAATGATGGTTCTACCTGAGAGCATAATGTTGTTATAAATCCCTCCGCGTAATGATTAGATCAGATCCACCCTTTAATGACTGAAAAAATTACCAAAATTTGAAGTAGGATCTAGCCATGAAGAAACACCAATTTCTCAAAAGCACC
Organism: Aleurites moluccanus; assembly: GCA_948193065.1. NCBI lineage: Eukaryota > Viridiplantae > Streptophyta > Magnoliopsida > Malpighiales > Euphorbiaceae > Aleurites > Aleurites moluccanus. Next base: position 19,773 of record CANXYC011559653.1, on the reverse strand, counting down.
ACTCCTCTAATTGAAAAAATTCAAATTTTAATGCTCAAAACCATCATACGAACTCACATCCTTGCAAAGAGGGAAGGAGTAGCCTTTAAGGGTCTAGAAACCCAAATTATTTAGCCATGATAACTGAAAGTACAATACCTCAAGAAAAATAGACAAAGAAAAAACATAGAAAGAAAATAAAAAGAAGAAAAGGATAGGCGGTCGGACCTCCTCTCAACAACAAAACAGAAGTTAAAGTTTAAAGAATAGTTCAGAGAAAAAGTTGTTAAGAGAGAAGGTGTTTGGTGCTTGATTATTTCCTAGCTATATTTGTATATTTCAGCATTTCCATTTGTTATAGTTAATATACTTAAACTATATAAATCCAAATAAAATTTTAATTTAAAATATTTAGAATAAAAATAAATAAAATATATATTTTGATTTTTTTTTAAATTATCATATAAAATTTATATTTTTTATAGATAAAATCATTGATTTTTTATTCATATAGGTAAAATTAAATATTGATTTGAAAATAAAAATATAAAATCACATATCAATAAATATCAAGACAGAAAATTGACTTGAATTTTTTTTAAATAATTTCCAATTGTATGGATAGGATATTTTTCTAATATTTTTCAATCATATTAATAGAGTATTAAAACTGACAATTAAATAAAAAATACGCTTACTTAATAGCTATTTTTCTCACAAATCTTCTTTGAACAAGCTTGATTAATGGAGTATTAGCAATAAATTCAAAACTAAAAATTTTAGTTCCCAAACTTTTAAAAGTCTAAGAAAAATATAATATTTTTATGAAAGAAAATTTGTTAATTCTCATAAAAGGAATAATAAAATCAATAAAATAACGAAAAACAACGAAAACAAAAACAAATTCATGCTTAGAAAAACATAAATTAATATATTTGTAGAGAAGTATACTTGCTAAAGATAAAACTAAACCAAAAAAGAAAAAAAAGATACTACTGCCTGCCCAACAATAAAATTTAGAGAAACCTAGAGAAAAAATGAGGGAGGGGGGCTAAAAATTATATAATTTTTATTTAATTACTCAGAATTGCATAGAAATTGTTTACCTTTTTTAATTAAAATTATTATATTTTAATTAATAAGGAATTACTATCCAATCATAATGCAAAGGTGAAGTTTCTATATGGTGATACTGATACCCACGGATGCAAATAAACAAAACTGCTTCTCAACTTTGATTTATTGTTTCATGTTACAGGGATTACAATTCTCTGTTACAAGGATGATCCGCTTGTCCTTACACAGGCTCTCATCATCTCTTCTACATGCTCTTGCCGGCAAGTAGGGATTCAAATTCCCACTTTATACACAGGGTATTAACTCGACACTTTTATGTTAGCTATACAGGATCTACATTATTCAAAGAGTCCTCACAGAAAAACTGACGAAGGTATGAAAAGGAGAAAAAAAAAACAAAAAGATAAAAAAAAAACTTCCTATGCCTAACTAATTCACAGATCATAGAGAGACTAACTTGAAGACTATTAACAAGGGCCTTTGCACCCAATTCCATTCTTTACATCAACTTACTCGCAGTGGAGAGCTTGTCTTTGACTCCTGCTGCTGTAGCATTTTGATGATTGAAGGGATATTTTTTTTTTCCCTTCCAAAACTAAGCCAAGTTAAAATCCAAAATGGTAGAACACATAAGAATCAGCGTGAATCTACCATTCAACAGTAAAATGTTCCACATCCATCTATTGCCGATGCAATGACACAACCTAGCAGAATGGAACTTTATCTGGATGTTGATGCAATATTAGGGATATCAAAGGCTGTGCGGAAGCGAAGACCTGAACCAATATGCCTTGACGTGGGACATAACCAACAGAAAATTTTTGGACCCAGTACCTGAACATTCAAATAGATAATGGTTTAAATATGCAGGATAAAACCTTGGCGTCAACTATAGAAATCATATATTCTTCATATTTCAAAACAGTCTCAACCCTATAATTGGTTTCGATTGCAAGGTTAACTCTCTAACTGCGACAGTCCTTAGATTTAAGGTAACAGTTCTGTTTCCACCAAAAATTTGCATAAAACCTGTATGCCCAGACAGGCCAGTCTAGCCAAGACCCACAACGTTGCTCAAGCATGAAACACTGTAACAAACTAGGTCCATGTCTGGGAAACTAATTCACCCAAGCCTCAGTAGGAAAAATAGGGATGTAGGGTATGCCATGAGAGATGAGACTAGTTTACTTGCCTATAGCATGTGGTTTTGCAGCTTATGAGGCTGCTTATAGTGAGTAAGAGTAATGTAATGTAACAGTAAATCTTCACGTTTCCTGGAGGTGTACAACCCTGGAATCAGATACTGCCACCTCCATACATACAGATAGTCCCACCACCACAACAAAATCAACTTTGGTAAAAAGAAAATGGAGTCAACTGCAGAGTCCTTCCACCAGATGTCTAGAATGATGAATATGTTTTATGGAAGGCAAAATATTGTCAGAAAGCATACTAAGTTTCCACCAAACTTGCAGGTGTTTCAATTTGTATTACTGGCTCGCTGCTAGGCTGATAAGATCATGATAATCAGCACTGTAAACCCAATTGGATGCAGGGTACAGCTATGTAAAAGCAACCTAATAAAAGCTAAAAATAAGAGTGAAGTCTGCTCATCCTCATCAAGAGATTTAAGCTCCATTTGTTTCACATAAATGTTCATACCTATAAGAACTTTATATGTTTCATGCTATAATTGAATAGGAGAGCATATTGCATAAAAAGGTAAGTTAGAGCTGTCAATAGGAGAGCATATTGCATAAAAAGGTAAGTTAGAGCTGTCAAGAGTGCTAGTGGCCTACAATGGCCAAAGATAATCAAAAGCGGTCCAATGTGAGTATGTGCACTTAGAAAAGTTACTATTTTTATTTTTATTTTTTTATTTCACAAACGTGCAGAAAATTATATTCTTGTTTTCAAATTATATTCTTGTTTTCAAAATAGGGGGTCATTTTTCTTGATAATGGCTAAGCTTTTCTGTTAAGGTAGGAAAGTATTTTTTTTGTTAACCCATTTCCCTAAGCATCCTAAATACTGGAAATGATGATTTCCTGGAAAAATATTTTCTGCAAAAATGTGGAGCCTAAATCAACTTGTCATCAATCAAGAAGCAGTAGCAGGGAAAAATGAATCAGTGCAGTGGGGCATACATTTTGAGCACTATGCCAAAGACCAAGTACTCAAAGCTGCCTGTGACTTGTAAAGATGCATCATAGATAGTTTCCCAAGAAGGGCCGGGGGTGGGTTGGAGAGGAGGGAAAGCAAAGGGAAATAAGGTTCTCACAATTGTCAGATTTTCATAGGCTCCAATATCATATGGATGCTTGTAGACATTCCCTCCTTTCTCTGCAAGCCACATAGCTCTCACTCCTTCATGATACTGCCAAAATACCAAATAAGAGCATCATCCATATTTAAGATCAAATAGATAGAGCAATAAAAAGATGATTGATTAATTCATAATAACCTCAATGGTTGTTTTGTTCTGCAAAATGAGGTAGATATGCCAACCCAAAAGAACGGCAAGCGCTATACTTAAGGGGATTAACAACAGGCCAGAAATAACCTGAAAATAGGAAATAAAAAGTGACATTATCAATCTATTAAGTCCTGGCTAAGACCATAAGAATGGCTATCGGCACCTACGTATATGCTTCTGAAAGAGCCACCACTTTGCTGCTCATCCTTTTGAGGGTCAACAGTTAGACTACCAACAAGTAAAACCTATTTGAAATGAAAAGAAAAGTAGAAATAGGCACAAGAATATACTGTTATGGATTTTCTATTCAATAATGTGAAAAATCACAAGAGGAAAGATCCAATCCCACAGGAAATAAAGGATAATGACAAGCCTGACATTCATACTCATGAAGTTGTAGATGAAGAGCAGTTAAAAGTGCAGTAGAAAGTCTGCAAATCATGTTTGGGGTAAATAAAATAACATACCAGTGAGTAGATGCATGAAATTACAGCATATACAACGAACACAAAGAACGCCTTATAGTTTGCGTGGCCTATGCAGTTATTTATCCAAACGCAATGGTGATCCTTACAGTCAACAGGAAGCACTTTAACAGACTAACCACAAATCCACAATATGTGAGATTAGACATGAATGAAAATTAGATCTTGCATACCATTCGCAGCACACATCTTTTGCAAACACGGCAATGGTGAGCACGTGGGGGTTTAAAGTGAAAACACTTCTGGCAATATCTCTTGTCTCCCCCCTGCAAACATTCCAACAAAGTGTCATATACAGAAATTCAAGACCCAAGCCTCTCAATAATATAGAAAATTTCCAGCTTTCGACTAGCAACTTCAGGTTATGAAATTGTTTCTTTGTATTCAAAAACTGATAAGTTCACTGTCCAAATAAAGAAATTGTTTAGAAACAATATTTATTCTCGTTCTAGATAGATACTGAAGGGCAATTAATTCAAAGTCATCCACAACTAGCTAACTGTATGCTAGGTAACATGATGATCCAAAATTATATCAGGAACTAACTAACAAAAATCACTAGCCTTACAAGTTGTTTGGATAGAGGGTTATCAATGTAGCATACTTTTTTTAGGAAACAAGGCCTTTGATATAAAATCTTAAATGTTAATTGATGAATTTCAAAAATTGAATTAGTCTTGATCGGTCCTCCAGGACGATAATGACCTCCTTTATTGACAAACATCCTCCCCATTCTGAATTAAAGAATTCAGAATGTAAAGGGTTCAGTTTGACCGTTAAGAGTAGGTAAGCCATTCCCTGCGTCTTTCTTTATGTAGCATTCTTTCTCACCATATCACTTTTTGTTCGGTGAGATTTGAAGATCACTGTTGATACCTCAGTGTATATAAGTCCGGTATAATCCTTTGTTTCATAGTCTAGGGCTATTTACAACTAGCCAATTAAGAATTTTCAGATGTAATAGTTCTAACAAGTGCATCAAAGATGTAGTCATAGATTCTCCTGAGAGGGCCAATTACTGCCAGCAACTCCCGAGAGGCCCAATTACTGCCAGCAAACATATTAATGACGTATAACACATTTTTGCTACAAATGATGTAACTAATAATCCTAACCCTCGATTAGGTTGTAGATTTGACAAGAGTATTGAAAAGAGAGAATTAAGAGATGATAATTCACCCAAAAGAGGTTGATCTTCATGTGAGACGACCAGGAAAATAAAATACCAATAAACTGGTTCTTTTATTACTAAAAATCACAGAAATCTACCTCTATAACTGTTATTACAACCCTATATATGATATAAAATACAACTAGAATAAGGTTAAACATAAAGCCTAATATAAAGTGGTCTTAAATAACGGATCCTTCTAGAATAAAGTCTTAAAAAGTAAATCCTAATAGAAATAGGACTCGGCTATTCAAAATAAGTCTGACTTAATTAAAATATAAAATAATCCTTATTTGGAAAATTGCTATAGAAGCATAAACAGTAATACACTCTATTAATCATGACCAATAACTTTAGAAAACTTTGAAATTCTAAGATTTTGCTCCTGCATCAATTCTCAAGATTATAAATTGAGAATAACTATATATGACAAGCCAGATGTTTAAAGGCACAAATTGAGAACTTAATTAGATTTCAAACCATCAATCTCCACATGCTTGACGCACACCACTAGGAATAATAGGCCTGAATATCAGTATGCATTTTTTCCAAAATTCATATTTTGTGGTTACGAAAATGACAATCTGAAAGCAGCTCTTTCCAAGTGACAAAAATCAAAATAAGTTTGTAGCTAACGACAAGGTTTGAACACCATATGCAAAGCACTTATTCTAATTAGTTTACTCTCCACGTCGACAATTGAGTTTAATTGTAGTGTGAAAACAAATGCTTTTATCCTTCGCTATTCATTCTTGCACTTAAGACATCCATTTGACAGAGAAGGAAGTTATAATGGTGGCATATGATGAAGGCAATTCCAAGACTTTGAAAACAACAGTAATTGAATGTCAACACTAAAAACCAGCTATACTAATTATTTCAAAAGTGTCACCCTAACCTATAGATTAAGCCAGCCAATAAAGAGGTAAACGATCATTTTACTTTTTCTTTCAAGTCCTTTCAAAAACCATTTCCTCCCATTGTACATCAGGATATTCACAAGTTAAAACATCTTGCTGTTTTGTGAATTTAAGAATGCAAAGATTCAATTATATACATATCATCTCATGTTATTAAATACCCATTCACGATGATCATATGACAAATCTAAGGAGGCAAGCTGGACCTAATAACGACTCAGAAATCATTTTAAAAATCTTCTATAAAAGAAGAAGCCAAATAAAATAGCCATGTTCTTTGATTTCTCATCCTCCTCCTCTGGATCAGCTAATAAAACACATAATATCAAATCAATAAACTCATTAAGCAGCTTAAGCCATTTCTTTTTCCATTTAACTATGATCAAATTAAAATGTATCAGAAACAAAGATCTAATGCAAAATAGCATATATATGTAAATATAATATATAACATTTCAATAAGCAAAATATATTTTCTCTATATATAAATTTATAATTATTTTACTGTACTTTGCGTTTGATCTCATGGATAGGGTTATCGGCATCTTCGATATCGGGCGTGTATGTGGAGGGAACCCGACCCGGATCCGTGAGGATGGCGAAAGCATAATTTAAGATACACATGAAAGCCACAGCGGTGAAAACGATGACGTTCATGATTCCTGGCGAGGACATTAGACCGAACCAACCGTCAATGAAAACAAAGAGCGTAGAGAAGTAAATGTAAATGATAGTCAAAACGACGACGGCTACGGGCAGAGAGAAGCCAGAGGCACGTTTCATTGTTTTCTTGGAGTTAGCGCGCGAGAGAGAAGAGAATGGGAGGCGGTGGGTGGAGGCACCGGCGTAAATACGACGGCGTCTCCGGTTTGCGGGTGTGCTTTTGGTTTCTTTGTTTGGAGTTTTTTTAGTATTTCAGGAAAGAAGAGGGTGTAGAGAGGTTGTTGAGACGGCCCTGTGCGTCTCTAGATGCTGCCGTTAGTTTCTCGTTTTATTCAAATGCCCTTTTGCCACGTCTAATTTTACACCCTGCCCCTTTAATGGGAGTCAAATTTGTGGAGGGTGAGAACATTCTTTCCTAGTCAAACTATAAATAAAAAAAAATTATATTTTTTCTTGAACACATTAATTTTTTAAAATTTTTTCTAAAATTCAAATGCAATTGAATAATGTTATTTATTACATCATTCTGATCATTAACATGTATTAATTAGCATTAGTACTAAGTATTATTGGTTTATATAATTATTAGTATCATTACTAATGATTTTTTTAATACTATCTATTTTTTTTTTATCTGTTATCTAAAATTTATATATATATTAAAATACTTATTAATTAGATTCAAAATAATTTATTTAATTTTATATTTTTAATTTTATTTTAAATTAAATTATTATATTCTAATTAAATATTATAAGAATAAAATAATAAAAAATAAATAAATATTATTTTAAAATTTTAAAAAGATAATTAAAAATAAAAAATGATTAAATTTCTAAAACGATAATTAAAAAAACCGAACGAAATATAATTTTACACAATAATCAAAATTAAACTTTAAGCTCTCTAAGAGAATATCTAAATTCATGCACCATCTACAGATATTAAATGTAAAAGGGAGATTATTCTTTCTTTGGAGTAATTGATTATTGTTCTCTTTAAGAATTAAGTAACTAGTTATTGTTGATGTGATGCTTTGAAGTAAATACCAAATAACTCCTTTAGCATTGGCTTTAAATTGTACGAGTATTTACATCTTTGATAGTAAATTGGCCTAGAGAGATATTAGATTTGAAATCCCATGTTTTACATTTGATAAGTTCCGGTTCCTTGTGTAAACATTTAGCAGGGTTTAAACATGCAATATTAACGGTGAAACATGCATCTCTCATTCAATAATTGAACAATTTTACAATCTTATATAACAGCCCCTTGTATGGGATTTGTACAAGTCGAATACAATAGAATGTGAAACTATGGTTTAGAACTAAGTATTACAGAAAGAATGAAAGAACCATAATATTTTTCTAATGAAAAAAAAAAGGAAGGAAAATTAGCATTTGGGGAGATCGGAGGGCGGAGGGGGAAGCTTCTGATTAGGCCGTTTTCCATCTGTGAAAACCCAAGCCATCTTCAATCCCCAACTTGTGTGTACTTCTAAATGGCAATGCATGAACCAAACCCCTGTCAAAAAAAAAAGTTCATAATTATTGAAGTTTCTTTATGTTGTATGAACCTGGATTATCTGCAAGGAACCTTATGGCCACCCAACCGCCAGAAGGCACACTCACAGTGTTTCTCTCAGCTGGGTCTACGATATTGAAATTGGCAGGGTCCTTGTTGGGATCAAAGTTTCCAATGCCCAGTCCCATCACAAAGAAATTGAATCCATGGAGATGCAGAGGATGGCTTTCTGCACCAATAATGTTTGTGTCCTGCAACACCAGCTGTACACTGGTATTGAAAGGCAAAGCCACCACTTTGGTACCAGTGGTTGCCATAATATTGGTAGGTGGCGTCCCTGTATAGTTAAATTTGAAAGGTGGGTTTGCTGGGAAATTAGTTGTAAATACTCCTTTTGATTTATTAAAGAAGTGAGATTGGAGAAGGGCTACGTTTGGTTGCACAAAAGACACATTGTTGATTGAAGCTGCCACTCTTGTGTTATTGGGTCCTTGGCAGGTTTGGTTTTGAGAGCAGGGGAGGATCCCCAGCCCAACAGTGAAAAAGAAACGCTATCTACTTTTTTGGGGACGTTGGCTGGGAATTTTGCGGTGGCTAAGTTACGGATTTTCTTGGAGAATTTCATGGAAAATGCAGTGTCATTAAATTCTGGAAGTGATGGTTTAAGAAGGGTAAGTTTCTTGTTCTTGGAGCCTGAGACAGAAGGATTCTCATATTCAAGTACACCAGCAATTGTTGTGTTGTCAGCTGGACCAGTAGTATAAGACCTGGCTGCCATTAAAAAGGTTGCATTAGGTGCCTTGGCTTTAGCCTTGAGAAGGACATTTGGGGTTTGACCCGGAGTAATGAGTATAATATGGGTTTTAAAGGGTTTGACATAAACTGCATCAGTTTCCACCACAGTGAGACTGTGGTTTGCAATGCTGAAGAAGAGCTCATCATTCAGTGCAGCATTGATAAGACGAAGAAGATATGTTTTTCGAGGCTTCACCTTCAGCTTAAATGTATCTGCATACATAGAATTTTATAATATTCTTAGTTTATATAAAAATTCTAAAAAAAAAAATTGATTAATTAATTAGTTGCATTACCTTTGGCAGATCAGTTATAAAAGGGTCCTGGAAGACCATTAATGGTAAAAGCATCAGATATATTTGGTGCACCTCCTGTTTTCATTGCTTGATTGATTAAATTCTCTGTATCCACCTTCCACCACTCCCCTGCAATATTTTTGAGGCAGAGTTTTTTTACAATTAGGAAAAATTTAATTACTTTGAGAATTAGCAAGTTATTGTCTAATTTGCTTCATCACAGAAAGTTATTTATGCCAATTACCAAAAATGATAGGGACTTCTTTGTGAGGCTGGGGAAATGGGTAAGAAGCACGTTTTCTAGGGAGAATGACAATAGGACCATAAAGAGTAACTCTAAGCCATGAAATGTGAGCATGCCAAAACAATGTTCCCCTTTGGCCAGTTACTGTGAAATCGTATAAATAACTCTGTCCTGTTTGAATTGGGCACTGCGTGACTTAGGCAGGTCCATCTGCCCATCCACTCCTTAGTTGCCTGACTCCATGCCTAATTTTACCAAATTATTATTATTATATATATATATATAGACGAAAAAAGTTCACCAAATTTTTACTTGAATATAGTTCAGGAATAAAATTATTTAAGCATTAGTGAAGGTTCATAATTTCATACCAATGGAGGGAGACATTGTACTGAACATGATTAACGACCCTAATCAAGAGTCTATCACCTTCCCTTGCTATGATCCTAGGTCCTGGAATCTGCCCATTGACGGTGACAATGCTCTTTATTTGGCACAATCTTGTAACATTTTTCAACTTCACCTGCAATATATAAATATATTAAATAATTAGTGGTGAAGTGCATCTTTTCATAATGAATAACATTAAGAATTCAAATCTTGACAATTTATCTTTCTTTACAATGTAAAAAAAAAAAATAGTGAAAAAAGGCGAAATAATAATACTTACATCAAACTTAGAGTGCCTGGTGATTCCAGAATGCTTTGCAACAATCAGCTGAGCAGGGAAAATCCAAAAAGTACATAATGCAATAACCATAGTCCTTAGAAAGGTCATTGCTTGAAAATGTGTAGAACTAGACCCCATCACTCTTTGTTTCCTTCAGAAGAATTTCTTGATGGGGAAAATTTTTAGCAATACAATAGTGACAAAGTTGATTGGATGCAGAGAAAGAGCAAGAAATAATAGTTATATTGTGAGTGGAGAATAGGCATGGTTTGGTTAATTAGGTGATTTTCTAGCAGGCAAGCCCATGCCTTCAGCAACAAATTGAATATTTTGGTCCGACTAGCAGCTGGTCAAGCATTGCTTTAGAGTAATATTTAAGCTAGAAAAGCTAGATTTTGTTGTATTGATAGTCAATGTTAGATGTTAACAATTTTTCATGTCAATTAATGGCATGAACCTCATGTACTTTAACACAAAATGGGTCATCGTCTTTGATCAAGATTGGATAATTAAATTCCCTGAAACGTGTCATTAGGTTTTTTTTTTTCCCCAAATATTTTCTTAAGAAATGCCAATAAAATTATCTGAATTCAGGAGTTACCATCAATACTCTTCAATAATTGAATTTCAAATGAGTTAGAATACACTTTCAACACAAAATAACTTTGATTTGATACCCCATTCCGCAAAATAACTTTGATTTGGTACCCCATTCTCATTGCAACTCTCGCATTCTTCTTGTATATACTTATATTCTAACAATTGAATATATAGCTAATGAATGAAAAAGCAATTATAAATAATCCTTGAATTTATCGAATTTGTTAACTAGTTCTTAGATTTTAATTATATCATATTAAATTATCCAACTTTATTTTTTATTCTTCATGTTAATAACTTAATTTGTTGATGGAAAAAAAAAATACATGATCCTAAGGATTAGCTTAATTGATAAATTAGTTTCTCTCTTTTTATTGATCAGGATTTAATTCAAGAGGCCAACACTCAAAAAATATTTTCGAATGCATAAATAAAGATTCAAAAAAATTCTTTAACAATAGAAATTACTAATGCTACATAAAAGGAGAATTTATTTTACGTCACTTTAAACTTTTCGAAAGCTCAAAAATTTTATTTTTTAACTATTTAATTAGTTAAAAGAATTGAATTATCAGTAATTAGGGGCAATTTATGTTGGGTTGCTTGGTAATGGTGGTTTTCAACCTCCTAACATTGATACTTGTAGATCAAGACAATAAAAGATAAGTGCTAGCCGTCGGTTGTTTTCCACAAGGCTCTTAACAAACTCTCAATTTCTGCCTTCTATCCTTGTAGATCCACCTTGCAATAACTCCAAGACTATGCTTGGAAGGAGGTATCGATTCAGTTGGTTTAAAAAAATTGTTATTAAATTAAATTAATATTTTCGATTTAAAAATTATTAAATCAAATTAAATTAATATTATAATTAAACTATTAATTTCAATTCGATTTGATTCGATTTAAATATCTTTAATTTGTCAATTTCAAATTAAAGATTTTTTTTTTTATAAATTATCATTATTTTATTATAAATTAAAAAAAAAAGCATCAATAATAAAAAAATTTCAAAAATAGTCAATATTATATGATCCAAAACTTATCTATTATATTAATTAGCACACCAAAAATTTATATTTTTTTCTCAAGAATTAGATTTTTTTTATTTAGTTATCTTTAATTAATTTTTATGGATGATATTTTTTTTTAATTAATTTTACTATAATTAAATATAGTTGTATATAAAATAAAATCAAATATATTTAATTGTAGTAATGGTAAAAAATAATATATATATATATATATAATTATGGTTTGATTTGATTTAAAATCAAAAAATAAATATTTAAACCACAAATCAAAATGAATTTTTGATTTACTCTATTTTTTAAATCAAATTAAATTAAATAAATTATAAAATTAATTATTTTAATTTGATTTAATTGATTTGATTCGATTTGATCAATTCAGCCGATTTGATTTTCACCCCTAATACTTGGTCCACTTCTAAATTGTGAATGAAATTGGATTCTAAAATCTTAGTTTTTGATTTAATTTATATTTAAATGACTCTAATTTATTATGAAATGATAATTCTTCATCTAGCTAATAAATTAAATGTTTTTATTTGAAAAATAAATTCAAAATATAATTTCTTAAATTTAAACATTCATTTTGATTCTTACTTTTATTTAAATTCTTATTTTTATTCTAAAATGAACCAAACAAGTGACAAGTGTTAGTTTAGTTGGTAAGTAGGACTATAACTTGAATTGGGCTAACTTAAAATTTGAAGTGTTTGACCTAAATAAGATGGAATTATAATAAATATTTTTAAACATCTTATTTATTTTATATATTTTTTATAGAATTAATGATTTTTTTTTTTGATAAATATAGAATTAATGATATTAGGATGAGTTCTTATACATATTTATTATTGTTATATTTCTTTGTATATAAAATTCTTTTAAAAATTATTAAATTCATATATTGTATGATAATATGTAATAAAATTGAATTTAATATATAAATTAAAAAAAATTCATAAAAATGGATTTGTCCGAATTTGACCTGAAATTTCTCTGTAGCTTATTATGAACTTCGTGCTAAACTTGAGTTGAACTTTAACCAAATATGGGAATTTTTGGTTATGGGAGTTTAGTTGACCCATTTACACTATGAGAATTTTTATTTTTTTTTTATTGATCTTAGTTTGACTATTGAATCTGCACTTAGCAAGTAACTATTTTTATAATGGTTTGAAATTGATAAAAGAAAATTGTGTGATAACTCAATCTATGCATTGTTCAAATGTAAGACTTTTTTTATCACAAACTTCAGCCTTTAACTATTTGGGTTAGACCTCAATCGCTTATATAGGTGGATTTAAGAATCAACATATTAGGGGCAATCTAATTCTACCCATAAACATATCATAACCAATTCAATGTCTCTTAGAGACACCTAGATATGCACTTTTTAAATTTTCTTTTAAACTAATATAAAATATAGGATGTGAATATACATTTTTCAATAATTTATAACTTAATAATAACTATATATGCGATTTAAACAATAAATACATATTTGAATCAATTTCAGAATGCTATATATATAAAATATTGCTTGCTAGATTTTATATAAATGTTATTAGTTGTGGGCCTTATAGCCCTGCACTTAATTATATATATTTTAAAATCTGCTGTGTAATTTAAGGTCAAATCATGGTATGGAAAAAAGAAGATGCAAAAATGTGAAGCCTATGGTAGAATGAGTATAATAATGTTACATAAAAATGAGAAGTAAAAGTGAAAACTATGTTTCTCAATTTATTTAAAAGAGTAGATTGCAAAGGATCTTTAATTACTATATTGAAATATTCATCAATTGTTATACTTGGAGTTGATAAACTATTACCTTACTTTTAGTTATCTTTATGAAATATAATACATTTATTTTTATTTTAAAATAGTAACATAAATTTTACCGATTAAAAAATTAAAATTTAAAAATTTTTCTTTTAGTATGAAAGAAGGAATCAAATATGAATTACCGACTATATATACATTTATCAATGTCTTAATATATATAAATATTATTTCAATATTCTCTAAAGGAGAAAACAATTTGGAACCAATGTTAATCTCCCACTCATAATGGAGCAAGAAAACTTGAAGCTTGGAATTCATTTAGCTGTCACAGCCGCTCTGCCGATTATGGGACGCTGCTCAAGCACAACACCACGATTTAGAAAAAGAAGCCAGGCCGTACATGCTTAGAAGTTAGATCCTTAGATCAGAAAATTAAATTTTCTTATTTTCTAAAATTTCCAGATTTTTTTTAAAGTTGATTTGTAATTAATTTCTTAATTGGAAGAATTTATTTGGTTTTAATATGATTTTTAGTGCATAGGCTCTTCCCATTCATGCAATATTGTGATATTAGTGATGAAGGATGTATCTCTCATTCTATAATTGAACAATTTTGTAGGTTTAATAGGTGACTCTGCAACCATCCATCTGTTTTATTTTATGGGGTTTGTAAAGAATACCATCAATGGAATAGCAATTTAAAATGGTGTTTAATGACACAATTCAGTATTTAAAATTAAAATTTTCAGTATTTAATTTTTAGTTTTACCAAACATTATTTAAATATAAAAACAATATAAGCCCTTGGCTCTTTTATGGTTTGCCTCAACGAACGTGCGAACAAATATAATTGTGGAAAAAATAGAAAGAATTAAAGAACCATAGAATCTTCTAATTGAATGAAATTAAATGTGGGAAAAATTAGCATTTGGGGAGATCAGAGGGAGGAGGGGGGAGCTTCTGATTAGGCCGTTTTCCGTCTGTGACAACCCAAGCCATCTTCAATCCCCAACTTGTGTGTACTTCTAAATGGCAATGCATGAACCAAACCCCTGATCAAGAAAAGTATAACAACTCAAACTTTGAACATAAAATTCAAAAATATATAATTATGTTGCTTCGTGTTGTTATTTGAACCTGGATTATCTGCAAGGAACCGGATGGCAACCCATCCTCCAGAGGGCACGCTTACAGTATTTCTCTCAGCAGGGTCTATAAGATTGAACTTGGCAGGGTCCTTATTGGGATCGAAGTTTCCAATACCCTGTCCCATTACAAAGAAATTGAATCCATGGAGATGCAGAGGATGGCTTTCTGCACCAATAATGCTAGTATCCTGCAACACCAGCTCTACGCTGGTATTGAAAGGCAGAACCACCACTTTGGTACCACTAGTTGCCATAACATTTGTAGGTGGTGTCCCTGTATAGTTAAATTTGAAAGGTGCGTTCGCTGGGAAATCAGATGTAAACACTCCTTTCGATTTATTAAAGTAGTGAGCTTGGAGAAGGGCTATGTTTGGTAGCACAAAAGATACATTGTTGATTGAAGCTGCCACTCTTGTGTTATTGGGGCAGGTTTGGTTTTGAGAGCAGGGGAGTATCCCCAGCCCAACAGTGAAAAAGAAACGCCTATCTACTTTTTTGGGGACTTTGGCTGGGAATTTTGCGGTGGCTAAGCTACGGATTTTCTTGGAGAATTTCATGGAAAATGTAGTGTCATTAAATACTGGAAGTGATGGTTTAAGAAGGGTAAGTTTCTTGTTCTTGGAGCCAGAGACAGAAAGATTCTCATATTCAAGTACACCAGCAGTTGTTGTGTTATCAAAAGCAGCTGGACCAGTAGCATAAGGCCTGGCTACCATTAAAAAGGTTGCATTAGGTGCCCTGGCTTTAGCCTTGAGCAGGACATTTGTGGTTTGACCAGGAGTAATAAGTAGAATATGGGTTTTAAAGGGTTTGACATAAACTGCATCAGTTTCAACAACAGTGAGACTGTGGTTTGCGATGCTGAAGAAAAGCTCATCGTTGAGAGCAGCATTGATGAGACGAAGGAGATATGTTTTTCCGGGCTTCACCTTCAATTTAAATGTATCTGCATGCACAGAATTTAATATCCTCAGTACCTCTACATGACCAAAAATTAAGTGATTAGTTAGTAGCAGTACCTTTTGTAGAACAGTTATATAAAGGTCCTGGGAGACCATTAATGGTAAAAGCATCAGAGATATTTGGTGCTCCTCCTGTTTGCATTGCTTGATTGATTAACTTCTCTGTATCTACCTTCCACCATTCCCCTGCAATATTTTTGAGGCAGAGATTTTTTTACAATTAGGAAAAATATAATTACTTTCAGAATCAGCAAGTTATTATCTAATTTGTTTCATAACAGAAAGTTATTTATGCCAATTACCAAAAATGATAGGGACTTCTTTGTAAGGCTGGAGAAATGGGTAAGAAGCATGTTTTCTAGGGAGAATGACAATAGGACCATAAAGAGTAACTCTAAGCCATGAAATGTGAGCATGCCAAAACAATGTTCCCCTTTGGCCAGTTACTGTGAAATTGTACACATAACTCTGTCCTGTTTGAATTGGGCACTGCGTGACGTAGGCAGGTCCATCTGCCCATCCACTCCTTAGTTGCCTAATTCCATGCCTAATTTAAGTAATAAACAAATTTTATCAGATTTAAACCTGAATACAAATTAATCAAAAAAGAATCAATCAAAAGAGTTAAGCTTCCATACCAGTGCAAGGTGACATTATATTGAACATGATTAACAACCTTAATTAAGAGCCTATCTCCTTCCCTTGCTATAATCCGAGGCCCAGGCAATTTACCATTAACAGTCACAATACTCTTTGTTTGACACAATCTTGTCACATTTTTCATCAAAATCTAGAAAAAGAAAAAGCCAAAAAAAGAAAATTTCTTAGTTTAATATAGAAAATAGTGGAATTAATACTAACAATGTTAAAAATAAACTATGCATACATTGAACTTGTAGTGCCTAGTAATGCCAGAATGCTTTGCAACTGAATGCTGAGGAAAAATACAAAAACTACACAATACAAGCACCATAATCCTTAAAATGGCTGTGGCTGGAAGATTGCAAGAACCCATATCTCAGATATTAATTGCTTGCAGGGTATTTTTTTTTTCTTTTATGAAGAAAAAAGACAGTAGTAATTAAGAGATGAGAGCTTTAGTGGGTTATCCAAAGCTCTTGTGACAATTGGATGCAGAAAAGAATGAAAAGATGTAGCTTTTATAGTGAGTTATGAAATGGGGTGAAGTTTGTTAATAAGGTGATTTGAGACTAAGATTTTGTTGAGTACAGCCCACAACTTTCAGTAACAAATTGCAATTTTGGTCCGACTAGCAGCTGGTCGAATATAACTTTAGAGTGATATTTAAGCTAGACTCTGATTTTCTTAATATTATTCTTAATTCTTAATGGGTTTTCTTAAAATCAAAATGTCACAAATATATTTTTTTCCTCATAATCAAGTATGAAAGCAAGAACAATTAATTGTTTAATTTGGTTTTGGTTATTCAAGATCGAGTCAGTTGATAATAGTGAAAGGCAGTTAGTTCTCGTTCTCAAAAAATTAAAAATAAATAAAAAAATAATTATTCTCATTTTCGAATTCCATAATTTTTTTTTTTAACATTAATTTGATCAGTAAAATTCAAACTTTGTCATCCATTCGTCAAGTAACTTCACATTATCACTAGGCTAAAACAATAGTTCAAATCCCATAGTTAGACTATGAAAAAGTGGTATTCCTTTGAATTTTATTCCTAGTTAGCTTGAAACCTCTGTTTTAATTTTAATTTTTAATTTTTGGTATAATTGATTATTATGAAATGTTGGGATATAATAAAAAATTCATGTAAATTTTTTTTTTTCTCATTGTAAACCATAGGCGCTTGGTTGGTTGCTATTTGTTACTGGTAGAGTTTCAACTTCCTATCGTTAACACTTGCTAATCAAGGCTATAGAAATTAGAAAGCACTGAGGCTATTGCTATACCATCTCGTTAGTTGTCGGTGGTTACTTGCTCCATTATTTCTAACAGCTTTTGATGTTACTAAAAAAGCAAAATCTACAGTTAAGTAACTCTGCTTAATTTGCTACTCTAATGTCGAGTTGGTTGGCCTTTAGCTCTCCAAATATTCAAATATCCAATTGAAGTTGGTTGATAGAATTGAGCAGCATTACGATCATAATAATGAACTTAATTATGATTTTGATGCTTCAAACTAAACCGAGGCCTAAATCCATCCACAACAATTTTTAATTGAAACTGTTGATTGGGCAAAACAGCTGTGAATGAACTTTTAATAACCATATTAATCCACTGCTGAAAAAAATAATTTCTGAGTAGATAGACCTTTTGAATTCGTCTGAACTAAAGACATAACCTGATAGATGTACGAACTATTTTTCAAGAATATATCCTCACCCAAACGTCCATCTCAGAATTGTCTTAAACATTTACAAGTATGTAACAAAAAACACAAGGAAGAAATCTTTCTTAGAGATGTAATATCCTTCTCTCATAAATTTGTCAACAATGATGGTTCCATTCTAATATTGGCAATGCCGTCTATTTCATTTCATCTCATTTTCAGCAGCTCACTTGCATGTTAAATGTAATGTGTTTTCAATAAAGTAATCAATTAATCATCATTGGTCAATTTCTCTTTTTTATACAATGAATCAGTTGTATGGAAATGAAACACATGAGATAACACAATATGACACAAAGATATGTCGATCTCTAAAAAAATAGGAACAAACATTACATAAAAATATAATATAAAATATATATCTTGTATATAAAAAGGCATAAGTACTTCATATGTCACACCCCTTTCTCTACTGTCCTGATAGGCAGTATGACAATAAAAAATGTTTCTTGTAGCTATACGATTACTAGAAAACTGATAATAATATCTGAAGTATCTAAAACGATTATAACATATTTATAACTGTATAATACTATTACACAAAGGGGTGAAATGTAGGATTATACAAACTATAGTTGTCCAAAATAATATATACAACCCAGCTAGCTAACCAAAAACAAAAAAAGAGATTGTTAGCTCGACTTCTGCTATATGCTGAACAAATGAGAGGACACTGCTAACTCTGCTGGATATCTACTAAGAATGATCTGAAAAGTATTAATATAGGAGAGGTGAGCAAATCACAATGCTCAGTGAGTAGCAAATATATAATAAAGGGGAACATAATATTGTTTTTTGTATATAATTTATACATAATATTTAGAAAATATTATCATTCTGAAAACGAATTGCACAGAAAATCATTTAGCACAAGAAATAAATCATAAAATAATTCTCTGTAAAATATATACTCAACACATATAGACAATCTGTAGATAGATAAACTGGCATCTTGGGCGCATGATGACATCTGGCAGCACCAAGAGCAAACTAGTCATACACATGTGCAGAGCTACCCCCAAAGGGCAACCACCTGATATACGTCCCAAAGACTATATGTATATCAAGCGATGTCCAAAAACAGTATCTGTTATTTAAGAGTTATCCGCGTCAGGATAGTCTTAATCCGTCAATTACTCTGAAGTACTCGTCATCTAAGTATATCTATCAGACATATTCATATATGAGTGTATATAAAAAAATATTTATACTCAACTGTGCAATCAAATCCTTCTTTATAAATCAAACGCCAACATACCAATATATGTTCCCAACTTTAATATACAAAATATCGCATTTCTAAAATTTCGATTCAAATCAATTTTCATTCGGAAATTCATTTCTCAAAATATATAGCATATATTAGTAAAATCAATATTATAAATTCATCACTCACCTAACAAAATGATAGAAAACCTATCAGATTGGAGCACCTCGTTGTTCCGAACTGGTCACTGGGTCAACTCCTATAAATAAATAAAAACTAATATTGGAATATGAAAATAAATTCTAAAATGTCATGATGCATGAATTATACTGACTCTAAAATATCTAGCCTAATTTCTCACGAAAATTCGACAGA
>CANXYC011559464.1:0-41615 GCA_948193065.1 Aleurites moluccanus | reverse complement strand
TGTAAATAGTCTTGGCATGTAGATTATAATAAGTTTGCATATATGTATATAATGTTGGTTATAATTGGTGATTGATTTATTTATATATGATTGAGATGTATGTTATATATATATATTGATTTTGGGATTGATAATAGAGATCCAAAGGGATCAGGAGTTGGAAATGATTGTGAATTTTATAGAAGTGTTATTTGTTTGTTTTGATTTTTTTGGGTATGGTCCTATTTTAGGGGAAATGCTGTCGAATTTTTCCTCAGCATTTTATTATTATTTGAGTTGTATTTATTTGTTGCATGCCATATAGATAGTTTATTGGGTTCTACGTGGTACCGGTCGCATATGCATCACCCGTACTCTAAAACCGTCACGACTTCCGAGATAGGTCGTGATAGTTAAAGTAACATAAATGGTTTTAACTAGATTTAAGATGATTAACTTGATATAATTTATATCTATTTTCTTTAGGAAAGATATAATTGACATCTTAATTTGCAATTAAAATTAAAAATCAAGTGTTTAAAATGCATAATATTTATTAATATAGCATACATATATCAAAAGGAAGGGTATTGATGCATTGTCATTTTATTAAGAACAATATGACAATGATAATGATAATAATAATAATTTTGATGAATTATTCAAAAACTATAGTATTATTTTTTTAATAAACTATAAATGCACTCCATAAAAAAGAGTGCACATACATAATGATATGGGTTTAGCTATACTATCTAAAATTTAACAAATTGTATGTAAAGGGAATTAAACCCTCACCAATTAAAATTAAATAAGTCTTGAATAAACTATCATCACGTACGCCTTTTCTTTTTTAAATTCATTTTTTTTAGAATTTTTTATTTTTATTATACACATTTTTACCATTTAATAACAAAACTATGAAATTTCGTTTTCATTCTCTTTTTAAATTTTTTTTATATTATTGAAAAAATTACTACAATTTTTTTTTTTTTTTGGCTATCATATTTTTTTTAATTATTTAAAGTGATAATAACAACAAATATATTGTGATGAAATACATTCTTACTTAATATTTTGTTATATTATAAATTTCAAGTTGGTAAAAAAAAAATATTATAGTGCATATATTTTTGGTAACTCCTACCTTCAACTTATTGTAACAATTTTTTTTATCACAATATAAATATTTTATTATGATACTTTTATTTTGTCAGTGGTATTATATTATGACAAATTATTTTGCGGCAAAAAATATTATTTATTATGGCAAAAAAATTTCTAATTATATCTTATATGGTTAAATATTATGATGAAATAATTTTGTTATATAATGTAATTGTATTGGTGACAAATATTTGACAAGAATTTCTTGTGACAAAATATTATGATGAATTTTATTTTTGACATTACATATCATTAAATTTTATATATCGTGACATTATTTTGTTAATATTTTATTTGTCACAGTTTTATTTTGAGTTTCATAATAATTGTGACAAACATTTTATTTTGTCACCAAAAGAACATTTTTGGTGATCAATTTTATTTTGTGCCAATAATTTTAGTCACAATAAATAGAATTAGAGGCACACGGTTCTGTACTGGAAGTAGTTACCCTAGGAAATGTAGTATTTTGGCCTTGATAGGGAAAACTAGACTCGTGAAACACTACATGATGAGAGAGGAAAGTTTTGTCACTAGAATAATCAAAACAAATATATGCACTTTGGTTTGGTGAATACCCAAGGAAGACACAAGGTACAGATTTAAGGTCTAATATGTATCGAGTGTATGGTCTTAACCAAGGATAGCAAAGACACCCAAAAGTTCTTAATTTGTTGTAATTAGGAGTTGTATTGAATAACTTTTGATATGGAGCAATATCACATAAGGTAGAGGTGGGAAGTCTATTTACTAAGTAACAAGTAGTCTGAAAAGCATAACTCCGAAGATTAATGGAGAAGAGTCAGACCAGTCTCAATCAAGTGTCTATGCTTGCATTTAACAATGTCATTATGTTATAGGGTATACAGAGGTTTCATAAGATGGGTTGTACCTTGATTTTTTAAATAATATTTTAATTTGAGATACTCACCACCACTATTAGAATATAATCATGTAATTTTGTGATTGAATAACTTCTCAATAGTGGTTTGAAATTTTGGAAAAAAGATCGAAACTTCTGATTTATATTTGAGAGGGAATATCCAACTATACCTAGTATAATGATCAACAAACACAACACAAATAAAAATTATCAATTTATGTGATTGGAGAGGGACCCCATACATCTGTGTAAATTAAATCTAATGGACCATGACTTGTCATAGATGACATTCCAAATGGTAACTTGAATTTTATTGTACTAACACGAATTACAAACTCGTAACATGGATGGAACAGAAAAAGAACATAATGAAGCCAATTTATTCAACACTTTAGAAGATGGATGACCCAAATGATTATGCCATTGAATAATTGACAAGAAGTCAGTGGTAAGAGCAACAAGCAACACATTTTTGGAACAACATCCCTGAGTAAATGTCCTTTACCAAAAAATGAAATGGAAAATTTTCTAATGAGACATTATTAATGGCACAAAATTGAGAGACAAAAATTAAATTTTTACGTAGAGAAGGGGCACATAGAACATCAGACAATGAAAATTAAAACCTTTATTAGATATAGAAGCATTTCCTGTATGAGTGACATACATACTAGAACCATCACCAATTAAGACCTCATTAGGATCTTCATACTCAAAATAGTTGGACAAATTTCGAGTGTCAGTGGTGAAGTAATGAGAGGCAGCAATATCAACCATCCATTAAGAATTATCATTGCCTTTGGTGCTTGTTGTGTAATTGAAAGATGGAGTTGAATTGTTATGGGATCGACCCCGATTGCATTGCTTGGCTGTATGACCTCTTTAATCACATAATTGACAAATAGTATATGATTGAGTTCAGTTAGAATTATAACGAGAGCGTCCAGTATATTGTTGGTTTTCACTCGAATTGTGTAATGTAAATGAGTTCTACGAGTGACTGGTGATTTTAAACCTACCCGTATCATAGGACTGTCATATTCTTGAAGTAGAGATGTGACAAAAATCATCGAAACCCACACAAGTTTCATATTTGACTAACCCAGCTCAACCCATATGCACACACAAATTCAAATCACTCTACCCTCTGTTTTTCTTTGTTCTTCGCACTTCAACCAGATCAGAAGCAAGCCCCCATTTTTGTCACTTTCTTTTGAAATTGAAGTCTTCAATAGCAAGAAATGGCCAATCTTAGAGTTCATGAATCTCAGGTCTATAGAGAACATAGCAAGAAAGAGACATAAAATTATGGTTTATCTGATTTAGCTTAATAGTTGAGAAATTTTGTAGAAAAATATCATGTAAGAACAAAATGGAGGTGGAGGAAGCCTTAGCTGAGGGGCTCAGTATCGATCGTTTGAAAATCTTAATTTGAGAAATCGGGTTAGGGTTCTTTTGAGCAGTATAAGGAGAGGGAGAGGAAGAGAGGGTGAGGGTGAGGGGCGATATAAGAAACTATGTCGTTTTTGTCTCTCTTTTTTTTTTTTAATTTGTGCTTTTTATTTTTTATTTTTTTATTTTTTCATGTATCAAAGTCAATCCAGTCAGTATTTTAATTCTCTTTCAAATGGTCAGTATTTTAATTCTTTTTTTACATGTTTTTAACGCGCGTGCAACCCATTTTTGTTAAGTCTCGTAAAAAAAAGTCTCGATGTATTAAAAAAAAAAAATTAAAAAGCTTAATATATGGGGACTCAATAACAAAAAATAAAAAATAAAAAGTTTAAGAGTCTTAAGATGCTTTTTTTCCTAAAATAAAATCTATCCAACTAAATAAGTGTGAAATCTAACTACCTAATCACTTTGAGTTTTTCAATTTAAATGCTAAAATGTCATTTTAGATAGTAAAAAAATATTAATTCATTTATAAATGATCCAGTTTAACTAATCTTCTCAAAAAGAATAATTTTTATCTAAAAAGAAAAAGTCTCAATAATTTCATAAAAGACCAATTTGATTTGCTCTAATTTCCCGGATTCTTGAAAAAATATTTTTAACCATATTGATTAATTTATAAAATTGGTCCAATGGTTAATTAGTCAAAATAAATGCCAAAATATCCAATAAATTATCATATTGATAAATGAATTAAATACGATTTTTACCCTCATAAATTAATCTAATACATTAACTATTTTAATATTTTAAAAAAATATTAATTTTTTTTGACAAATATTTTATTATATTATTAAACTTTTTCATTTAATTTTTCTCATATTTTTAATTAAACAATATTAAAATAATCAATAAAAATAATAAAAAAAAAATACCCTCTATCTTTATTTAATTAAATTCTATTTTTATTTTTAAAAAATATTTTTCAAGAATAAAAAATTTCTTTCATATTTTTTTATCAATTTGAAAATAAAAATATAAATAAATTAAAAAAAAAATAAAAAGAAAGAATGAAACCCAATTCTTCTTCTTTAGATCTTCTTCTCTTTTGACCAATTCTCAAATATGGCTCTGCTTCAGCTCATTTCTACTCACAAATCCTCATTAGACCCTATAATTAGCCAATCTCCTCTAAACCCTAACTCCAATTTATTTTCTAAATCTACAACTTCAACTCTCTATTGCAACAATCGCCGCCACCAACTCCGTCGTAGACGATACACCAACTCTCTTAAATGCTTTGTCTCATCAATCTCTGAAAAGCATCACACTAACCATCCAAAACCAAATGATGTTGTTAAATTTCCGCTATTTCCTATTCCTTAGGTACTCTTCCCTGGTGATAATTTCCCCCTTTAGATCTTTGAGCTTCGTTACCGCAATATGGTGCACACTCTTCTTCATATAGACCTGCGCTTTGGTGTAATTTATTCAGATGTTGTTTCTGGTATGTTAGAAGTTGGATGTGTTGGCGAGATTGTTAAGCACAAGCGGCCCATCGACGATCACTTCTTTCTCATTTGTGAAGGACAATAGCATTTTTGTATCACAAATCTCATCCGTACAAAACCTTATCTAATGGCGGAGGTGACGTGGCTGGAGGACCGGCCATCTAAGGATGAGGATGTGGAAGCTTTACCTACAAAAGTGAAGACTTGTATGAGAGACGTGAATCTTCAAATCCACAACATAGACTACCCTTCATCGTCTCTTCTCCAAATCCAAAACACCTATTTTTCCCTCCTTATAAATCTTTCTAGTTCAAATCTAGGAAGTTTTTCAGCAGTGAAGAGCTTGAAAAGCTTAAAATCCTTAAAAATTTTACATATTATCAAGATTGGAAACTGGGTCAATGTGTGTTCAGGTGATGAGGTCAGAGGAGATGGATATCACTGTGAAATTCATTTGCCGGCTCTATGTTGTTGCCTGTTGGGTATGTTTCTTTGTTGAGTTTTTTGGTCAAGCAATATCAATACTTTATTGAGAGGAGAGCTATGATGCCACATGCTGTTATACTTATTGGGTTCTTTAAACCATGACCATTTCAGTTTTTTTGCCTCTTACTAACGAAAAAAAAAAGAATATTGGATGGAAAAAAATAGTCGAATATTATTTCAATTGTTAAGGAAAATTAATATATTTTTAAAATTTTAAGAGAAAGTTCATATATTAGGTCAATCTATAAATTGAAAATCATATTTAATCCTTAATAAATAAATAAAAAATGAACTTATGAAGTTGTCTTAAGTCAATTAAATCATCCTAAGTCTATCAAGCCTAATTACTTAGGAAAAGGGGATTTATCTTCACCATTTACATTATTACAAATACAAGATAAAATAGTGAAATAACTACTGCTACTAGACCATAAAGAAAGGAAAACTGAAAAAAAAAGGGCAAAACTTGAAAATAAAACATAAAAAAAAAAAAGAGGTCAGTTAATTGAGAAAATATTTGATGAATCTAGTCCATTTAAGAATTTCTCCAGTTAGAGGGACATAATGGAGCACTCTCCCCTGGCATGAGGCATATTAGAGGGCATGCTCCCTTGGTGCTTTTGCTGTAGGTTTGCTTCTATTCAAGTGAGTCTGAGGAGGTGAACCCATGAGCCCCAGGCTCCTCTAATTTCGGTCAGTTTTTGTTTTGCAATTTTTTTCAACTACAAATCATTTTTAGACCCACCTCGGCCCTCCGAGATAGTCCTTTTACCTTTTCTACTCAAGATGGTTCACAAAATTCCGAAGTAATGTTCAAAAAGAAGGAAAACTCTCTGGTTTCAGATTATGCTTTTTCTATTTTATTCTTAATGTCAGAGTTTAACTAGCTAAATTACACATATTATCCTGAATTTATCTTTTAATCCATCATTATTCTTGAATAACACTCTCTTCCATAAAAATTATTTGACTTCGATTTGATTATAATAATTATCTTCTTAAATATTTTTCGTCGTTGCATTGCAAGAGATGAAAAAAATGATTTGGCAATCTATTAATAATATTTAATATTATTTCATATTTTTATAAATGCCACGTCAGACTTTTATTCATTCTTATTACGTGTTTTTCTTCATCTTCTTCTCCAATCCCTTATCCCATAATTTTTTTTCATTTTCTTTTAAGCCAAACAACACTCCCTACCACTAACAACTAATCACATAATAAATTCTTTACCAAATTTATGAAAAATTAATAGATAAAAATAAATAATTGGACAGATTTATCAAAGGAGTTATCAGATCTCCCTTACCACTAGCAAAACCAAGATTATCACAGGTTCTACAACATCCCAAATAATAAAACCTAGATTATCATGGTCATATACTGCTCCAAAATAAACCCATATTGTTTTGTAC
Organism: Aleurites moluccanus; assembly: GCA_948193065.1. Taxonomy (NCBI): domain Eukaryota; kingdom Viridiplantae; phylum Streptophyta; class Magnoliopsida; order Malpighiales; family Euphorbiaceae; genus Aleurites; species Aleurites moluccanus. The sequence continues at coordinate 34,776 of CANXYC011559464.1, read as the reverse complement.
GATGGAGTTTAAAAGCTAACCCAAATAAATTCAAATTCATTAGTAATGAAAAATTGTGAAATTACCAGTAACGCAACTAAGAATAAACTTTAAAAAGGGAAAAGATATAGCAATTTAGTGCCCCCAGTATAATTTATTGTACAGAACTCAAAAAGAAGAAAGGAATCAGGGGATTAGAAGGTGAAAATGAAGTTTTTTTATCAGGAAAAAAAAGCTTTGAAGCGGTGAAAAATACACAAAATTAATTGTGCAGAAGCAAAAGATTATAAGAATAAAAGAGAAAGAGGGTGTTTGGTTGTGTAAGGGAAAACAAAATTTTTGGTTTATTTTGTATATTTTATAAGGGATTATAATAGAGAAAAGAAAAAATTTTGAGAGTTGTTATTTGTGAAGTTTATATAGAAGGAGACGCAAATTTAAGTAATGTCTTTTCTTCTTTCAAGCATCACCGTCTCGTCATTGTAGTTGTGGCCCTCAATCACAGTAGCTCCAGGGCCGATTATAGCGACGCGAGAAAGAGAGATATAGAAAGAAAGGCTTTTGTTTTGTATAGTGTTATGGATTTCTTGGGACTGTTATCAGCTGCTAAAGGAGAGTGGGGAAGCTCTTTCTAAAAATAGTATTTTGGTTGGGATCAAAGGAGGTGATTTTCTTGCTGGGGATTGCTAATGGCAAGAAAAAATTTGGATTTTGAGGTGTGGGTTTATACGAGACAAAAGAAGATGAAGAATGAGAGAGAAATTTATTGTTCAGCATGGAAAAACGAGCGCGTGTGGAGAAATAAATCTGACGTGATTTCTTAAAAATATTAAAATAACATTTAAAATTAAATTAGACGTGATTTCTTGAAAATATTAAAATAATATTTAAAAATATTTTAAAAAATAATTTTTACTATTAAATCAAACTCGAAAATTTTTTATGTGATAAATTAAAATTTATAAATAATTATACATTAACAGATAAGTTCAAAAATAATAAATATAATATAGTTAAATTTAACCTCTGCTATTATCGAGTGCTCCACCCTTCTTTGTTGGGTGGAGATCATCAGTTTTCTTTTAAAATATATTTTTTAATTTTCAAAATAAATATTTTGATAGATAAAAAACCAATCAGAAGATGTCTCTCAAATACTCTCTGCCGGACGAATTTTGGGAGGATTTGAAAGTTAAAAAAAAAATTTGAAAAGAATTCAAAGAAATTGGCCGACTGTTTTACCAACTGGCTGGCCAGCTTGGGTGTATTGGTCTGGACTATGGCCCCACGGCACGCTAGTGACGCGTGAGGCGTTCTCACCTATGTTCGACATTGGATCATCAAAGCATGAAATGGTGATTCTCACTTTTACAGTTCCAAGATTTTTGTGAGCAGTATTGATGTATTGTTTGTAGTGTTGGATTTCAAATTATAATTAGTTAAAAAGAAAACGTGTTAAGGAGGTGTTTGATAATTCAATTAAAAAATGAGTTAGTTAAAAATGAGTTTTAAAATAAATTATTTATTTTAACTTAAAAATTTTATTGAAATCACTTTTGAAGACAAAACCTAATCAAAATTTAATTTTGGCATTAACACTAAATCACTTATTTTTCCATTTTATTACACTAAAAAAATCAAAATTAATGATATTTAAATTTTTAAATTCAAAATCCAAACATTCTCTAAAAATTTATTTTTAATAAATTATTTAATTTCATTGATGTTGGATCAGTTTGGATATTTTGTTCCATTATATATTTCATCTTATCTCATATCATATGAATCACTTTATTTATGAAAAAAATATTTTATAAAATAAATAATATAATGTATAAATAAAATATAAGATAAATATAAAACATATTAGATAAATATTAGATATAAGTTGTTTTTATTTTGTAATTAATATCATTAATTATATTTAATTTTTTTCAACATTGAGATGATTTTACCTATTAATAACCGTAAGAAACATAACAGTTACAATTTATGTTTTAACACTGTTAATGATAATTTTAAATTACAAATTGTTTAAATTTCAAATTATTATTTTTATTTTAATTGGCATAATCATTGTATTTTTATTTAATATTTTCAATATCACAATGATTTATTTTTGAATATATATATATATATACACACAATCATATGAAGAAATACCTGATATATTATATCAAATTTTTATACAAATTATTTAATTTAAATTCATATGTGTTATTAATAATTAAAAATAATACAATACACTATATTTATTTGGATAAAGATTATCTATAAATACTCATCGTACAATTAAATGTTCATAAATATTTGCCATTTACTAATAAAAAATAATAATTAGAATAAATATATTTTACTAAACTTAAAATTGAAATTTAATTTATTATTAATTAACAATTAAAAATATGTCTTATAAGAAATACTAATATGAAATTATATTCCATGTAAATTTTAGGTGACACAAATAAATAAATTAAAAATCATTAATTGTTTACCAAGTGTGAATATTTTGCAATTTCTTGATCTGATTTATTTATATTATAAATTATAGATTTAAATATAATTTTAAAAGTCATTAAAGTCATCATATCTTTGCTTTAATTCTTATAAGAGTTATAAATTTTATAAAGTAATAAATGTATAAATAAATAACAAAATATTTATTTAAAAGTAATTAATATATAAATAAATATCTTTATTTTTAATTAAAAATATTTGAATTTTGAATTTTTTTTATAAATAAATAATATTAATATTTAACAATATAATAATAGTTATTTTGTTTTGAAGTTGAATTTTATCTTAATTTTTTTTTTCTTTTGGAAAAGGTGGTCTACTTTAGTTTAATGTTTATTATATCTTTTTTTTTTTTTTTTAATCTTTACAAAGCCAAAGGTGAAAGTTCGATTATTTAACTAAAGGGAAATGATGGAGGAGTAATATATATATATATTGTAATGTTAGTTTTTTATAATTACAAAATAATGTTAATGATTTTTTTATAGGTATTTGTTATAATGTTAAATTTATAAGTATTTATAATAATAATATTTTTAGAAAAATGTAAAAAAATTTAAGAAATAATGTTCAACTCCAAAAATATTGCCAAATGGGTTAGCTTGTTTTCTTGATTCCTCAATTTTAGCCTTAATTTCATTTTGTAATAGTAAAGTCTTTCAACTTATATTTTTAAAATATTAAAATCCTTTCCTAAAAATAAATTAAGATTTAATTATATTTTGATCTCTAAAAATTAAAATTTTTTTCAGTTTAATCCAAAATTATTTTAATTATTAATTTATTGATGAAATTTTTAGAAGAAATTTATTAATTTCTGAAAGAGTGTATAATAGGGTAAAACACTTTTTGGTTAAAAAGAGAAAAGATCATCCTCTGATACATTGGGAATGTACTTGAACTAGTGGAAAAATTAAAATAAGGGATGAATCTATTTATAGAAGTGCTCCCTTAAATAATGATATTAGTCAAGAATATTATGGTGTATATGATATTATAGATTATCTGGAATGATAATATTTTATATTTGCTCATTTGGCAATTATTTGATAAGATGTTCCTTTAGGGACCTCTGGCTGAAATGAAAATCTTTTAAAAGATTATTTAATTTGAAAAATATTATATTTCAGGAGAATTGACTTTTTTCTCTCTCTCTTGAAAGGATCCCCTGAAATAAACAATTGGTGGAGTTTAAGAAAGGTGCGAGAGGATTAGAAATACTTTTAATACTAGTAATTCCAATTAAAAATGGGTTAACTATAGGATAAAGATGAGAGTGTTAGTTTGAATATTTCAGAATTGACTTCGTTGCAGAACATTTATAATGAAATAAGCCTTTTCCTATAACGGTTGCATGCAAAAGAAAATTTAGGCGATTCACCTTAGTAAAAAAATATTTTAGCGAAAAAAGTAGGAAAATTGATAAATGAAAGGTATGTCGCAGTTGAGCGAGAAAAGGCTTTGAAAAAAATCAGTTGGATTCTCAAAGCCTATTTCTGAGAGAGACGTCTTGTAATTAAGGAAATAAAAATGATTCCTTTTATTCCAGGTCTTGATAAAAGAGCTGCTAATCAATAAAGCAGCAAAGCAGCAGAAGACCTTAGAAAATCATTAGGTTAGGTAGAAGAAATTCCTTTACATCTAGATGATAGTACCTTTAATGAGCTTCTTGCTACGAAAAGGCAAAAGTATAAGGCTAACTATCTCCATAGGACAAAAACAAAATATATGCCTAGATATAATATGTTAAGGCCAGTTATTAGCTCGACAACTTTTCTAAATTTAGATTGTAAAAAGCATGCTTTTGAAAAAATAGATGAGTGGATTACCATGATTAGGATTATAACTAAAGAAGGTAGTTACTCAACTAAGACCACCTATGAATTATGCAAAGCCACCATGGTTAGCAATGCTAAAAAAATTTGGGATCAGCTAGTCATTCAAACCTCTATCAGAGATGAAATTAGAAAAACAATTCTTATAGATGAGGTTCTCGTTATCATTGTAGATGCGCTGAAAAGTGAATTTTATGGTTTCTCAATATCAACAGAATCTCTAGAAAGAGAACAATCATTAATGACATTGATGAAATAATAAATTTGTGACATATGTTATTTTCATAATTATGCATATGAATTTCAGAAATATTATTATAATCTGGATCTTAATACTCAAAATTACATGTCAACTTTGTTCTTTGCTAAGCTTCTAGAACCATGGTTTGAAGTAGCAAAGACAACCTATTAACTCCTCTTAGATGAAGATAAAGTTATTGATGGATTAGGAGGAAAGATATAGACTGTAAGGCATGCTATAAGAAAGGTATGTACTGAATTCCAAGTAAGGCAATATGTTAAACTTCTTCCTTACTTAAACAAGAATTGTTGTTCTCACATTCTAGCAACTCCGCTGGGGACTTGAAAAATCAATTCCCTTAGTTAGATGTCATTGTTTAATTTAGGCTTTCTCTTTTTTAAGAAATTTTACCATAAGTCTTTGAAATAAAATTTCTTAAAATATTCTCATATTGTCTTTAAAAGAATGAAAATTTTATTTGCCTTATTGTGCAATAAATTGTTGTGAAACATGCATCATGCATTATATAAGGAAAGACCTAATCCACAGACCTTATGCAGCCATCTAGGTTCATATTTCCAAAAAATGACTAAACCTGAATCCAAGTCACTTATTCTTTCAAAAAGAGAGAGGGAAGAAGAAGTGAATGAAGGAGATAGCCCACCTCATAAGTATCAAAAAGTAGAACTTGAAGAAATATAAGTCATAGACTTGGAAGGATATAAAACTGATGTGGAAGATAATCAAGAGAACTAAGAGAATCTAGAACTAATAGTATGCGATGAAAAAGAGTGGTATGAAGAAATAGAAGACTTATCTATCATCCGTAATGAATCTTTAGAGAGAATATGAAAAGAAAAGTCTATGATATCCAAGTGGAAGAAAGCACAGTTGAAAATCTGCTCTTTGAACCACCTTCCTATGTATAACTCTTTGCTAGCTTTGAAGAATGGAGTAAAGGAGTGATCACTAAGGCTGAGGCACTTCGAAGTGATTTGACTAGGCTTTATAATATTTTGTTGGTTGATGCCTTAGCTAATGAAAATATAGAAGATAAGGAAAAGGAAGATCCAGAAGAGGAGGATCCAGAAGAAGACCAAAACTAAAATAGTTTGATTTAGGAAATCTATCTTGTTAGGGAAATAACCCAAAACATTTGAAATAAAATAAAGTTATAATAATACCATGATTAAACCATTTTGAGTGGCTATTTCTTGTTATTCCCCTTTTTCCTCCAATATTTTGAATATAAATGAATTACCCACATAAGGAAAGGCCACTTCGTATTTTCCTTCCCGAATCAATCAATGAAGTTATAAGTGACAAAGACTTAGGATTTGGTCTAATGGAAATATAAAACATTAGTAAACTCATGTATTCATACCTGATACTTGGCTTTATAGCCATAGCAAATACTGGGTAAGAAGAAAGAACAAGGTCACATAATTTGGCATCGAGAAACTGAAAGGTTGAAAAGAAAAGGCGAGAAAGAAAGCCTTAATTTAACAAAGATCTTGTCATGACCCGTTTTCGGATCGTGATGGTCCTAGGGCACGGGAGATGCCAATGGCGACCGGCACCCGTAGAAACCAGTATCACATGCACAATCTATAAACCACAATATATTATTCATTTTAGTTAATTACCATCCATTCTGTTATTCTGTAGTTCATTTTGTAATTTACTGTAAATGGTTGTATCAATCCACATATCATATAATATCATCATCACATATTTCATAATATCATCATAACATATATGTATGTTCATTTCCTAGCTAACCCATACATACCCCATGGAGCAGCTAGATTATGAATATCAAAATAATAATACAGAAATATCAGAAAATATACATCAAGCTGTCAATAGAAATCCCTAGAAGATAGATGACAGGATTCTATAGCCTACTCCTATCCTGAAATGGGTAAACAAATAAAGGGTAAGTATATAAGATACTCAGTGAATCTATATGCATCACAAATCAAATGGGATGGAACAATGATATATATACATGATAAAGGAACAATGGGACAATATCAATTAGGTTGGTTTACAGAATCAGAATCAGAAATCAATAGGAATATCAATGATCATATCAAGTCATGGAATCATATGGTAAGATAGATATAGGGCCCTGAAATACATAGACTATGTGTAATCACACATTCGATCACATATCAAGTAGGCATAAGACTAATCAGGTCCTATGGTCGGGACCAATAACCCTTCCTAGCTAGGGCATCAATATCAATGTGCACATTGCCGACAGTATGTACCCACTACCCTGTCGGTGTGGCAGCTCTGTCAAATCACATTTAGGTCAATATAAATAAATAACATGTCAATAGACACCATTATGAAATAATAGTATCATCACTGTCAATATAATCAATATATTTCAAATCAAATGGTATTTGAATCAAAGGCATTGCAATATACAATATACAATCATGGATAAGGGTTATGGTAAACATCAAAGGTATGGAACAAAAGTTAGTTCAGCAAGGAAAATCGGTAGGCTAATTGGCATGCCAACGTCGCTGGTGACAATGAAATTCAAATGGTAGGCCTATGGAATACAAAGCAATAGGCCAAAGGCAACTGAACTAGGCATTTTCACAAACACTTGGTGGGCATTATGAAATGGACAAATTAGCATGGTTATGATGCAACTCCAACATTGCCCCATTATTCAACAATCAACTCACAACCAAGGCAATACAATAGGCAATAGATATACAATAATAAACATCATTTAAAGGATCAACTAGGCTTACAAAACATGAAGAAAAATAAAGCAAAAACAATGGAATGAATAATGATCAAGGGTTCGACTAAGAATGGGCTTCCAAGATATGTTTCAAATTTCAATTACAATGCAATATACATGTTAAATGATGCATTATAGACTCACCTAATGCTTTAATTAGCCTTGGAAACAAGCTCTCCACTGAAATTCCCCAAATGCACCAAATAGGACACTTTCATCCAAACTTCAATTCTACATCAAATGATCCATCAATTAGTTGTCTATTCACATCCAATTGACTAATTCTAACATCAATTAACAAAATCTAACACTAAATTATCAAACCCTTTCTTACAACTTCAAATTAACTAAGCAAATTAGGGATTTCTACAAATTTGCATCAATTGATGCAATTAACCACCAAATCCATTAAATTCAACCTAAATAACATCTAATTGAACCATTAAATCAAACAAATAAGTTGATTACCTTGGATGGGTGGTGTGGCCGAAACTTTCTTCCACTTTTTCCTTGAAATTCTTTAGCCTCCCAAGCAATCCAATGATGGGAAATGAATGATTCAAGCTTACTTTCAAGTTTTCTATTGATTTTTTGTTGGAAATTGAAGAAGAAAGGGAGGGAGAATCAATGGATGATGTTCGGCCGAGAGAAGAACAAAAGAAGAAGAAGAAGAAATGGTTAGAAAAATAACTAAGGCATGCTTTTATATGAAAATCAAATGGCAAATTACATTTTGGTCCTTAAGTTTCTAAGTAATCATATTTTGACCCTAACTACTTCTGTAATTTATTCTGACAATTCTGTCAGGATTTGGATTTCAAAGTGAGGAATTAATAAGTTTATTTTAATTTATACTTATTTATAAAAATGGTTCTGGAGCCATTCTGTAACCCCGACCGATCAATTTCTACTATTCACCTTAAACTTCCATTTATTTACAATTTTGTCATTGTTTACTTTTTCAGTATTCCTAAATGATTTTCACTTCTTTCTTTTTACCAAAATTACACATAAATTATGGTGATCTTTTACCCTCAGATCAACTTAAGAAATTCTTCTATTGACCGGACTGCTAATTTCTCGATAGTGTTCCCGACACCGCCGCTTTCTGGAAAAGTAACAAGTTCGTTTTCTAACTGTATCTCTAAAATTATTTCCTATCATTTCAAGACTAATGAACCACAAACTGAGAATTAATTCATACATGTGAGTTAGGTATTTATAGGATATTACAAACTATCCATTATCACCATTAACTGTAATGGGCAGTTAATGGTTAAGGATATGTGTAGAAATCCCTAAATTTGCTCTCAATAATGAAAAAATTCACCATCTGAATTTGAGAGAAAACTTCAAAAAACTTCCTCTATAATTCATAAATATTCTTGCAACAAACAAGAAACAATGACTAGAGTTATTTATGATTCAATTTTCACGACATTATGTCATATATAAATCATGATAATTTTTGATTAATTTTTATTCTTGCTATTCATGTTTTATATTCTTTGTTTTTATAAATCAAACATAAAATTGCAATTGCAAGAAAGAAGTTAGAAAAAAGAAAATTGATCTCCATTAACAAATTCTCGTCAGAACAAAATTAATGAATACAGAAGTTGTCAAATAATAGATTCTCCACAATGTGCAGTGACGAGTGAAGACGATGCAAGTACTAATTACAGTCAGAAGCAAAATTCTTGTTCTGAGCAAAAGCTTTATATTCAATTGCCATAAAAGCTCTTTACAACATGCGGAGGAACATAAAGTAAAAAAAGAAGGGTTTGTCAGTTGTCGAGTATCCATGATTCTCGAGTTTCTTTTTACACTACCATCTAAATATCAGAATTTTCTGTTCATAGAAATAAACTTTGGCAGGATGTTTTCTATTTCCAAGTGGGGAAGAAAATAAGACCAAACAAAATACAGTGAGAGTTATAAAGATGCTGTTTGAATTGTGCTGGAGTTTGTGTCATCCGTCTTCAATGAAATTCGCCTAGATTTGAATTCTTCTACAACATGCCACAAGTCCTCCCTCCAGGACCATTTCGGGTCATTTAGACCACGTATAGAATTGAGGCAAACGAGAAGAGTACCGCCTTCATGTAAAAGAACCTACACATTTACAAATGGAAAGTGATTGTGAACCATAAACTTGAAAACAAAATAAATGATAAAGGATTTACCAAAGCAAGATTTTATTAATTAATAGCTATTAAAACAATTTAAGCATGGACTGGTTGGCTTATACTATTTGATGTCAAAAAACACATCATCTTTGGAACTGAAAAAGGCTTGAATATCCTTCCTATTCTTTAAATTTATCCATTCCCTGGGCCATTACATAACTCGTGTAAATCACGTTGTAATGCTAGAACAGGGTAAATGGGTGCTAAGTGTGTCACCAATGTACTACTGGTTTTCATCAAGTTTATTTGCGGACTTGCTGCATGGTGTAGAAATTATTCTTCATATGAAGTCTGGGAATTTAGCAATCATGTTCTGTACATGGCACTTCTATGCATAATCTATTGTGATCATATTGTTTGAAAGAATACTTAATGATCATGTTCAAGAAGAAAGCCATTGTGGTATAGAGGAAAAGTAGAAACATTGTAAAAGAGTCATTTCCAAGATAATTTTTGTGCAGTAAACCCTAAAAGACGAGTAATGGAAGTTGTGAAAACTGGATTCATACCGTCAACCACAGGGGAAGAAACCCCAAAACAGATGGAAGAGAGGCAAGAACTATACAAGTTAAAGCAAGGGCCACGTTTTGCTTGACCTGCATCAACATGCACGTAAAGAATCAAGAACTTGATCTTGAGAATATAGCACAAGTCAGAAAGATTCTAACAAGTACCAGGGAAGTTGTTTGGCGGGACTTGGCAATACAGAATGGAACACCGGATATTGTGTCCCGCAGCAACAGGACATCTGCTACAGCTATGGCAGTTGCACTTGCACGTTGTGCAAGAACAATCCCTACAGTTGCAGCAGCAAGTGCTGGTGCATCATTGATACCTTCACCTACCATAATCAGACCTCCCCCTGTAAAAAATCACAAAATTTATTCAGCTCACCACAGAAATCAGAAATTAATAAATAAAATCTTGTTATAATAACTAGAGCAGTTCTGCAACTTCAGATCGTTCCATGGAAGATGTTGCTCAACTTCAGATTGTTCCATGGAAGATGTTGCTTAACATCGCATCTAAAGGAAACCAGACTAAGGAAAAAAGGAAAAAGAAAATGACGTGATTTTAAATATTAATACATTTTTAATGAGCTTTTGCACTCTTCAAGAGAGGAATTCATGCAAACAAGGATATACGTGTAATTTAATCGTCAAAAGAAACAGCTGCGCATATATTTGTACACAAATATATGCATCATATATGTTTTCAAAATATCATTTGGGCTCTATAAGAATTTCATGATTAATGGTTATCACAAGATTAGGGAGTCCGTAGTCAAGTACTAGAAATGACTCGTTTCTAGATTAGGTGATCATGTACAACACAAGCTATGAAGGGATGTAGATGAACTGGAATAAATGTATTGAAATAGACCAACCTATGCCAATGGACACCTAGTGCTTCTGCTTCACAAATCCAAGAGAAAAATGTAATGTGATCATGAAAAAATTACTGTAGAGCTCACCCATATCCCTTGAGATACGCTTCGCGTGATTGAGCTTGTCCTCAGGCTTCAGGCTGCAGTGAACTTCAGTGATACCCACAGCTTTTGCAACTCTTCGTGCACTTGATTCATGATCACCAGTAAGCATCATAACACGGAGTTTTGCTTGATCCTCTAATTCTGCTATGACATCTGAAACCCCTGCTCGAGGTCTATCCTCAAGGTGAATCAGTGTTACCTGCATATGGGTGGAGGAAGAGGGGTTGGTTGATATCTAAAACCATGAAGTCATGGCTAAACACATTCAGCCCACCTGCCCTTCTTTTGTTGCTTCCATTTTGCAGGGGTAAAGACAATCAAGAAATGGAAAACGGCAATTTATTCTGCGATTGAGAAATCATATATACTACAACCAGGGGCAGATTTAGCATGGGGGCCCCATGGAAATCCTTGGGTATATTTGCGTACGATAATGTTGCCACCACTAAATAGTGGTAATTGTCCAATAATCCATTTAATTTTTAAATTATTTACTTATTTTATTTAATTTGAGTTACAATATAAATTATTATTTTGATTTGGTTAGAACATTAATGAATTTATAGAAAAAAATCGAATTAATAACTAGATTTAGTATGTTTATTTATCTTTAACCATAAAACTTTTAAGAATATTGTCAATTTTTTTTTGAATATTATCAATATTTTTATATTTATTTTTATTTGTACAATGTATATTGTTGTATTTTAATTTAATTATTAGTGTGTACATATACATTGCCCTACAAACCAAATTTTCTGGATCCGCCACTAACTACAACCTTATGGCATACAAAATTATGACCATGATGCATGTTTTGCAATTTATCGTTATTATTTTGATTTGGTTAGAACATTAATGAATTTATAGAAAAAAAATCGAATTAATAACTAGATTTAGTATGTTTATTTATCTTTAACCATAAAACTTTTAAGAATATAGTCACTTTTTTTTTTGAATATTATCAATATTTTTATATTTATGTTTATTTGTACAATGTATATTGTTGTATTTTAATTTAATTATTAGTGTGTACACATTGCCCTACAAACCAAATTTTCTGGATCCACCACTAACTACAACCTTATGGCATATAAAATTATGACCATGATACATGTTTTGCAATTTATCTTTTCTGGGATCATAGAAGGAAATATTTGTGGGCTACTCCTATTTACATTTTGTGCCTATGACGACAAAAAGCAGAAACGAAAAACAAAGGCAGTTGCCCAATAGTTTGTCCAACAACAAAGTGCACTGAAGTAAGCCTCTTCCCCAATCCATCTGTGTCAGAAGACAGGAATAAGTCTCCCCATGGGCTGTAGGAATTAGCAGAAGTGATCAATAGGAGGAAATGCAAAAAATCCCTAGGGCTTTGAGAAACTAAAAGAAAAAAAAATTAGAGAGAATAGAGAGAATGCATTTTGGAGATTCTGATATGACATAAGCACAACTTTGTTTTGAAGATAAAGTGCTTGCTTCGAGTTTATAGTTCAAGTGCTATTGTTTCAGACATGAGAATTTCTTTATTGCAAAAACGAACCATCCATTGGCAATGATGCCTTCTTTATCTCATATGGGCCTAGGTGTTTGTCCTTGGTTATCAGAACAATTGGAATTAGCAGTAACATAATTTTTAGTACAGCAATAGCATGTCACTTGGGACAAAGTTAATAGTAATTGTAGTTGATGGTTAGGATGATAGCTGTCTGTGATCCCTATCAAATTGAGAGAGCACTGAAGAAAAATGTATGAAGCATTGCTATGTGGTGTTATGCACAAAGAAATCAAACTGAACTCCTTTTTCATTTGCAGGCGGGAAAAAATAAGGTTAAATTTTAAGCTATAACTACTTGGATATTCAGCATGAAATTGAGGAGATCCATTTCCACTTCCATTCTCACTAAAAATTATGCATTTAACCAAACCTAATGTATGAAGGCTTACCTTTTCATCTACAGAAAGGGCAGCATGAACAAAGTCACTTCCATAAGAAGATGAATTAACCGCAGCCTCGATCTTTCTTGACTCATCTTCAGATTTGCAACGTGAAGTGATGAACTCTACAGATCCAAGTGATGCCTTCAACAACTTAACGCTTCTGGCTTCTGACTATAAAAAATAAAAATGATTTTGTAAATCCACCTAATAAAACAGGAATAATTGTAAATTCACCTTGCAAATCACCAATCAAAAAAACAAGCTATAACTGCATGTAATACCGATCAACCTTCACAGGAATTACAGAGTAAATAACAAATATAAAGCTTTCTCAAAAACATTTAAATTCAGAAAACAGATGAATTTGTTATGTTCTCATTAAAACCAAATTTATTTGCTAAAAAGACAGTACCTCCATGTTGTTCAGAGTCGCAGTAAGACCTCTACCAGGAAAGTATTCGAAACTTTCTACAGAAACAGAAGGTAGGTCTTTGCCTATACTATGATCCACAACAGCCCTGCAAAAAGCAGAATGACAATAAGTGCTTAAACACCATAAACTAGTGGCATTCAAGATAGTGAAACACAAGATAGTTAATAAATCAAATAAACAATAACTAATTCTAAATGCAGTCAATTACAGTCATGTCATGCATGAATTAGACTCAGAAAATGAAATCTTCCCCTGAGGTTTCATAAAGAGAAACAAGAAACTGTAAGCAATTGAAAAGTTGGAGCCAACCAATGTGCCACATTGAAATACCTAAAAAGAGCATTTGGAATCAAATTATATGATCCCTAAAAAGTAGGCTTAAAGACTAAGAAAATCCAAAACTTCTTTAAAAATAGCAATGGTATCCAAACCTTTCAAAATAGACGCTTGAACCCTAGTTTTGAAATTTAGTTTTAATTGTATCCATTTGACAAAATTAAAATGAAAATTTACACGTTATATCATACCATTATTTTTATTAGCCACTAATCATTAAACTCAATTCTATCATAACTCTCAATTAATCTCTTCTCAATTGCAAAAAAAATGGACATAATTTTGACCAAATGGCTACAATTGCAACTAAGTTTTGAAATTTGGATAAATAATCTATATTTTGAAAGGTTTGGGAATATTGTAACTTTTAAAAAAGATTCGAGTTTTTTGGTCATCAAGCCTAAAAAGTATATATCCGACATTATGTAGATATGCATCCTAGGCAATTAAGAAACTCACTAATTGCCATTATATTTCGTTCAAATGCTACAACAAAATCCCTACCATTCTTTGCGCATGTATCCAGATAAAGATGATGGGAGTACAATAAGTTGGCAAATGAGATGGATAAAGAAAAGGCACAACTAATAAGAAACATGTAAGTTCCCCTTGTTTGTGTCTAGATAGGTCAGATATGCCAACAGAAAGATGAACCATAACTAAAAGGAAAAAATTTACCTACACTGCATGTAGAGCTTCACCTCAAATGTCATACCAATGTGAAAATCGAACAAAAAAGGACTAACTGGTGAAAATACTTTTATATCCATATTCTCATGAGATGAAATTATTGTTAAACCCAATTTTTTTTTTTCACGAGGCAATCTCACATTGGCTTGGTATATATACTCGATGTAGGTAAGTAGCTAACTAGCTAAAAGCCGTGACACATTTGCTACGAAACCAAGTTGTAGTAGCACTTGTCAACAATAAAAGCTAATATCAGAAAAATTATTCTAATTAATCAGATTAAAAAGCAATGAGCAGAAGCATATTCAACATTACTTACCTTCCAATAGGGTGAGTAGTACCCTTTTCCATAGCAGCTGCTACAGCGAGAGCCTCTTTCTCACAGCTGGGACTGCAACAGGAAGTGAAATTTGTATTCTTGTTGCCTGCCTTATGTCCATAAATTGGTTCAATTGCTTTAAACGAAAGTCCTCCGGTTGTCAATGTCCCAGTTTTGTCAAATGCGATCGTATGACAGGAAGCTAGAGCATCTAAAACCTGGCCTCCTTTAAGTAATATTCCCTTAAGACAAAGATTACCATGGCTTTCAAATAGGGTTCACCCTCCACACATAAGAGTTTAAACTCTATTTTAGCTTCAAAAGAAAAGATTAAAAAAAAAAGATCCTTTACCATCCACTTTACCATTTTTTTTTCTTCAATATTTTCAGATGAGGCATCCTTTGTGTTTTAGTTATTTAATGAATCAAACATGTACAACCTAATTTTATCTTTATACAAGATAGTTGATGTCTCAGAGATGCTGAATAATGAGACCTAGTTTGGTATTATTCCAGTAAAATGACACATAAATAAAATAAAAAAGAAATTAAACAGAATAGCATACAAATAGGAAAATCAAACTGAGTTGCTGAATGGTTAACATGACATCTACGTTAAGAGCATCATGATAACTATACTTGTATGGATCTGGCTTTGAAGATAGTGTTTCTCCATCTTTTTTAAATTTTAATACCAAAACTAGTTGATGTCTGAAAGAATTCATCTATTCAATTAAAGAGTGAACTTCATATGTGACTTGAGTACGTAGCTGATAGGTACCTTTCTAGCACATGAACTAATAGCAGTGGCATATGCCAATGGAGCTACAGCCAAGGCACACGGTGATGCTGCCACCATCAGCCCTAGTGCTCTGTATATTGATCCTCTGCAGACTGCATCATTATCCAAGCATCAGAAAAGACAGAAGTAAGAAGGTATTCAAATTGAAAAATGTATTAGAGATTTATTAAAAATAATTCATTTAAGAATTCAGACTAGAGAGAACTATTTGTTGTGAGCACCAAGCCACAAAATGTACAACTAATAACTTATGAGGAGAGACTTGGTATCTTATGAACAAGACCTAGAGAAAAGTCAGAAGAATTTTGCCTCTGCTGCAAATATTTGAATTTACAATAATATTTGAATTATTACCTGATCTAGCATATTTGTAGAATCAAAAGACTCCAGTTGATATTGGTTTTAGATAAAGCAGAATGGGCAAAAAGGACTCTGCTAACTATCCACATTTTTCCAGAAGAAAAAAAATCCTTTGCTAAAAATGCCAGGAAAACAAGATTTCCTTGCTATATTTATTAAGAGCCTTAACGCACAAGAACAATTTACCATGTCCATATCTTCAAACAGGGAATTTGCTGTCTGAGACAGACTGGTTGGCTAAATTTGCTACATACGCAGCTTTCCAACAACCCTTCTTAGACATAAATAAGTAAACAAAGAATCTTATTCACACCCATATATCATCTCACAAGCAAACTCATTAACATAAACTCATCAAGGCCCCACATGATAAGTAGGAGTTTTTCAAAATCATACAAGATGATAAATTTTATTAATAGAATCAGTGCATTTGCAAAATTGTCAATAAAAAAATAAGGAACTTCAACACAAAAAATGATTATCTAAGAGCGTAATTAAAAGTATGTGCTTGTTGAAAGAATTATATCAAAGAGCATAGCTGAAAGCATGTGCTTATTTTCCAAGTTACCTGATGTACTAAAGAACGGCCACTTGAAAAGAATTGGTCCAAGCAGAGCAACAGCAACAGACAAACCTACAACCACTTTGCTATAATGCTCACCAAATTCATCCAGCCACCTTTGAAGCTTTGGTTTATTTAGTTGTGCTTCTTCAGTCAATTGTACTATCCTGTTCAGTGTTGACTCCTTCCATATCTTAGAGGCCTGAATCAAATTCAGAAACACAAATTATCTATGAAATCTAAAAATGTAAAGAACAAGAAACTAAAACTTCAATCAGAACTCTAAACCATTTATATGAAGGATTTCAGGATAAATCAATAACAAGAGAAGGAATGCCAACTTCCCTTAGGTATAAACTTCTGAAAGAATGTAATCACCAGAAAATTGTAACATACCTTTACAATCATCCTACCATCCAAATTCCTTGCACCACCAGGAATCCTGTCTCCAACTTTTGCCTCTATTGGTTTGATTTCACCAGTCAAATGCTCGATAGTGATTGTTGCATTACCTTGGAAAACTTCACAATCTACAGGCACAGCCTAAATATAATAATAGCCTCAGTTAGGAAACCAGTGGTTCTGATGTTGTTCATTTAGTGAAAAAGTCTTGAACCAAGATTTTCATTTTTAGTGCTGTCATCTAATAATTCAAATGATGTGCAACATCAATCAGGAGTATTCATGGAATGATTAGCTAGCACATAATTGCAAAAGTGGCCTACTTACTAACTGTCATTGCAATACTATAAAATGTTACGAGCATGTAACACCAAAGTAACACATCACCCTTATTAGTGGAATTTAGCAAGTTTAAGAAATTCAGGAGGTCCAGATTGTCATCCATTTGTCTGTTATAATAGTAAATGTCAGCCATAGAATTTATACATTTTTTTTTACTTCCCTGCCATGCCTCATGTTAACCTATGAGGTGATCGAACATCCCAGCAGGAAGTATATTGGCCAATGGGGCATTACAATTTCCATCAGATGAAAGCAATCTTAACAAGTAGAAGTAAGCAATTAATAACATTAATGAGCGACATTGCACCGTGAATGAATTAGGTTCCCTGTTAGCTATTTAAATCTCCTGGAAAAGGATAAATGGTTCTCAGCCTTTATGAGAGCACTTAACAACTTGAGGACTCAAGGAAGAGGGTGCAAGTCAAACAAACTGGTAAAAAGTGTTAGGGCCACAAAAAATTGGCAGATTTTGTACATGTATATGCACTCTTTAAATACAGTTAAGTCCCTGTTTTTGTCAAGTGAGTATGCTAGTCTTTGTAGCTAAAATTTTGATAGATATCATTATCCTTAATGCAAAATAAAAAATCATAATAGTAAAAAAGTTAGTTTACTTCAGCATAATAAATGTAATCCAACACAGACGTGTTGCCAATAAGACAAAGTAATATTCATTCCAATCTTACGATTACTAATTCAAACTTAAAATAAACCTCCTATTCATATTGATGCCAAATTTTATATCATATTGGGAAAAGTTGAGTGTAGACATCTAGAATTAAGAGGACTATATCTGTAATCACGTTGCTGTCTCTAAATTTTGATCTAAAGATACCCACCAAGATAGTGGGGTTGTTTTCAACATTCAAAAGTGAAACATAAATGAAAAGATGTTTAACATCTAATCCTAATAAATCTAGTGAATTTTTCTGAAGTCACAATCCCATGAAAACTCAGGCATATGCCTTTAGTATGGAAGTAAGCATGCAGTCTCAACAGCTAAAAATTATGGACAAGATGACATGTACGGTCAATAGTGATGTTTTTCTACTCAACCAAAATTTTCTGTTATATCAGTATTGTCAACTAAATTCAAACATTCCTCTAATAACAAGATAGCAACTTTGACATCACAGACCTCACCAGTTCCGACCAAAATATATGAGCCCACTTTTACTTCATGCACAGGCACGCTTTCATATGACAAATCAGAGAGATCCAGTAGTTTCTCATCATTTACAGCTAGCACGAGAGCAGAATCTGGATGATTTTCCTTCAACTCCTTAACATCCACCATTGAGCGGCTGGTGAAAAACTCTTCAGCTGCAAATACCAGAGCATGTTAGAATACGTAATTTAGCATAGCATTAAAAATAAATTTTACTGAGACAATAGATTTAAATGTTCACCAATATGAGCCAGATTGAACATTGCAAGCAGTAATCCTCCTTCCAAGATATTTCCCATAAATACTGATGCAAAGGCTGCAAGAGCCATCAACACATGAATATTTACCTTCCCACCAGTAATATCAGTAAGAGCATGAAAGGATGCCGAGACCTGACATGCAGAGTGGCATATGGGTTTACATATTCATTAGCAAAAAGGTTGGAATAATTAAATGAAATGACAGAAGTGCACCCCTGTGCTGTTGTTATGCATTAAATAAATCAGGTTCATCAAAAACTAAACAGAGTCAATATCCCCTACCTAAATAGCTGTAAATAAATGATGGCAAAGGGATTTTATATATACATGCACTCCATAATGTCCAAGTAGCCTAAGGTTCAGTTTGGTTTGCCATGGAATAGGACTGAAAAATGGATATCATCATTATCGCAAACATCCCATTTCAAGATTTTTCATTCCAATTTCATATTTCTGTTATTATACACAATATAATGGTAATTTGGAAAAAGAAAATTAAACTAAGAATTTCATATTTATTTTTTTCCTAGAATAAAGAGAATCAATATAAAAGTATTATTAACACATACAGGAATGAAATTCTACTTCAGGATTCGCATTCCGTTTGCAGAATTGCTAAACCAAATAGACACTCAGATTTTGAATCCTATTGCAGAGCAGTTAAAAGCAAGCATAAAATAGCTAAGTGGAGAGTTAAGTATACACATGAGAGAAAGTGTTTAATTTACCCCAACAAGAGGGAAAGCGATAAGCATAAAGGTATTTTGGAGAGGCTTGACTAGCGGCTTAGGCATTAAGTAAGGACAAGCAGCAGCGGTCACAAACAAGGCCGCAGAGCAGCAGCAGAGCTGCAAGTTCTCTCCCAAAAAGTTAGCCAGGTCCAACCACCCAACAGCCTTTGCAAACCTAATAAAAGCTTTCTGAGACCCACTCAGCTCCACACCATCTCCGTGATGATGGTGGTGATGATGGTCGTGGTCGTGGTCGTGGTCGTGACCGTGATGGTGGTGGTCATGATCGTGGTGATTATTGACCTCGGCGACACAACGGACTGTCCGATTATGGAGATGAGAGAATTTGTGAGGAGGAAAGAGGGATTTGAGGAGAAAAGGAGAAGAAAGGGAAGTTGGGTGAAAGATGGGATTGAGCGAGTTTACTCGGCATCGTCGTTTTCCTCTGGAGCAATTGAGCAAGGGGAACTTGGTCAGGTCAATTGCGTGACGGAGGATGGTGGTTTCCATGGTAAAATTAGGAATTTCAGCTCATCAGAATCATCATCAATGGCAACAATGGAGAAAACCAAAGGCAGCGAGAGAAGGTTTTGAAGATTGAGAACAGCAATAGAAATTCAGAAACTGGGAAAAGAGACTGGAGTAAGAGAATCCAGAGCATGTCCACATGACTTTTGGGCCCATTTAAGTGTACGCTATATACAACTTTTTTTGTAAATAAAAAATTAGAAAAAAAAATATTAATAGACCTACAAATTAATAGTTATTATTTTTTAAGTATTATTAGGGGAATTTTAATTAGCATAGATGAGATTAAATTTTGATTATAATTTGTTACCAGTAAATTTGGCAGAATTTTATGATATTTAATTGCAGCATTTTATTTTCATATTTGATTGTCAAAAAAATTCTAATTTTCATTGTATAAGCTAAATTACATACAATTTAACATAATTATTCTAATTTCCATCAAAATTATTGAAAATTTCAAATATTTCAAATGAATTTTATAAAATTTATACAACTATTTTTTATACACTTTATTATTTTTATCTCACGTTCCCGTTTTGTTTGTTATTTTCTCTTCTTTTTTTTATGAAATTATCTGATATTAATTTCGAGCGGGTGAAAATATTCTTTCTTTTCACTGCATCACTTCCGCTTTGTTTTTCCTCATCTCTTCTTTGTTTCTTTTTTCATTTCTTTTCTTTGGTTAGAAAATCTCACATTCAAAAAACATAGAACATATAAAATGATGGATTTTACTATAATATTTTTTAAAAAATTTTACGTAATTATATGGTCTTAATACCATTCATATTATAAATTAAGAATTTATCAATAATATTATATATAACCATTCATATTATAAATTAATAATTTGTCAATAATATTATATATAATAGACTATAAAACGTTATTAAAATATAACTCTAAAGGCTATTATAGATCTAAGTAATTATATTTATATTTTTTTATTTAATTTATTTTTAATTCATTACATATTTTTATGTATAATTCATTTAGTTCATATTCAATTGATAACATAATTTTTTTTATTTCATTTCAATTTATTTATATTCAATTTATCACTTTTTTTCAATTCATTAATTCATATTAAATTGATTACAAGATTAATACAATATAATGAGTTTTTAGTTGATTAAATATATATATATAGAATTGTAAATACTTTTTTTAAATTAATAAATTATTAATTTATCAATAAATTAATATCTCTTTTAATTAATATAATTTATGAGTACTAATATTATTAATTTATAAATTATATTGTAAATGGAGAACATACAACCATATCCATTTAAATCCAACCCATTTCCACTTATTTATCCCTCATAGCTTAAAAAAAGAGAATGATGCAAAATGTAAGCTAAAATATAAATATATTAAAAATATTATATAGACCATATCTTAAAAGAAAAATACAAATACAAATTAATAACAAAATAAATTTGGTGTAGAATTTTACACCTAATCCCATTATAATTTTTAGGATTAATTATGATTTCCTTCTATAAAATAATTTAATACACTAATTTCTTCTTAACTTTTCAAAAATATACTAACTTTCCTTTATGAATGTCAAAATATACTATTATACTATTCCATCCAATTTTACTGTTAGTTAACTCTAAAATGATCAATAATGGTCATAAAAAAAATAAAAATATCTTTGCCTTTTATTTTTAATTAATTATATCCTATTTTTGCTTTAAAAAAAATTTTTAAGGCTAAAAAATATATTTTTATATTTTTTGACAACTTTAAAAATAAAATAAAATAAATTTAAAAAAAAATTATTTTATTTTTTAAAAATAAAAATAAAAAATATATTTATTTTTTATTTTCAAATTTGTCAAATATATGAAAATAATTTTTTTTTTTGTATTAAAAATTTAAGAAGAAATAATTTAATTTCTTCTTAAATTATTTTTTAAAAAATAAAAAATAAAAAATATTTTTGTTTATTTTTTATTTTCAAATTTGTAAAAAAATAAGAAAATAAATTTTTTTAACCCTAAAAAAATATTTTTTAAAGTAAAAATAGGATGTAATTAATTAAAAATAAAGTGCAAAAGCATTTTTATATTTTTAATACCCTTATTGACCATTTTAGGATTGACTAATGGTAAAATTGGACGGAAAAGATACTAGTATAACGGGACATTTATTAGGAGGAAGTTAATATATTTTTAAAAGGTCAAGGGAACTTAGTGTATTAAATCATTTTATAGGAGAAAAATAATAATTAACCATAATTTTTATACCAAATCAAACATAAAGCAATTAAAATATTAATGTTATAGTAGAATAAATTAAATACAAGATAATTAAAACTATGTATTAATAATTTATTGGAGGCAAACACATATTAGGTAGGGATGGCAACGGGGCTGGAGAGCCATCCTCATCCCCATTTCCACTTTAGAGGATAATTTTTATTTATGTCCCCATCTTATATACGGAGATAATTTAGTTTCCATCTCCATCTCCACCCTCATCCCTACGGAAATCCTTATTTTTCACTTGAATTTTATACTACTAAATTTATATGTATTTATAAAATTTATAAATAATAACTAAAAATAAAAATAAATTTATTTATAGAATATTAATAAAATTTAGACACACAAAGTATCAACCAAATATAATCAAAATATAAATATACTTAATATATTAAAAATATTCTGCAATATTGTTTAATAAAATATTAAAAAATATTATATAATTAGTAAAATAGAATTATACTTTTCACTTTCTTATTTTTATAAAAATCCTAATACATGAATGTTATATATATAAGGGTAATTAAATAATTATATTAGATATATTTATGTAATTGTAATATCGGCTCCTTATGGAAATAAAGATAGATATTCCCGTAGGTGAAAAATATACTTCCTAATCCCATTAATGAGAAAAAAAATACTCTCCATCTCCATTTTTATAAAGAGATAAATCGAAAAATCTCATCCATTCAAAATAAATCTTCATGGGAACAAGAATTCCCGCCTATCCCTAAGTTTAGGGAAGTTGTGGGGGCACTTGCTTTCACTGCCCCTACGGTGGCTCCTCCACTATATTGCATATATTTATTTAGGAACAGATGTACATGTAGATAATAGAGCACGTATTTTTTCTTAATTTTTTAAAAATGTTAAGATAAATTATAATTTAATCCATAAAATTTAAAATAAAATTAAGAAAATAATTCTTATATTTTAAAAAATAAATTTTTAAATCCCTAATAAAATACTATTTTATCCCATTTTCCTTTATTGTTTTTCACAATTTTTTTTTCATTGATATTATAATGACTTTTGATTGACTCTAATTAAAAGTGTATGTTCGGTATTTTTATTATTTTTTAAATATTTTTATTTTATTATTATAATTTTTTTAAAAATTTGAATCTTATTTTTTAATACGAATGTATATCCCATTCTTAAAATTTTTGAATCCGTCAATTGTTATCATACTTGCTGAATTAAATGGATATTTAGTTTAGTGGTTACAAATTCGCCGATAACTTTTTAAATCTTAATAATCATAATTTTATACTCTCGACGTCTTTATAAAATATCTTAAGTAAAAAATAAAATAAAATAATAACAGACAGTTGTTAGGAGACCAAGTAACTACTGCTTTGGAAAAATTCCATTTTAGAACTTTTCCCATTAGTATATATATTCATATTTAAATAAAAAAAATATATAATTATATAATAAAATAACTAATTATAATTTTTAACTACCAATTTTATTGTTTTTGTGATTTACATATTAAAAAATTAAAATGCATAATATATAATATATTAAAAATAAATTTCGCTATTAATTCTTAATCATAATTTAACTTTTTTTACAGTAATAATTAATAAAATTTTATTAAATAATTATATTTTTTAGCTATTGACTTTCATCAACCAACTATTAATTATTTATTAGGATTTTAGGTCAAGTAATATGCGATTGCTTAAAACATTACAACCTAAATATCTAATTTGAAAATACCTAGCATGCTGCCCCTAGCTAACATATATATAGAATTATACTATAGTTAAACCAGTTAATGAGCTCTTACCTATTAAGCTTACTACAAATGTCTATTATCTATTAGAGCTTATATTAGAATATATGGGAGATTCGAAAATTCAAAATAACACATATGTAGGTTAATGCCTGTCTCATATAACTTTTAATCCCATTTCCCCCTCAATTTTGAATATTCGATATCTGTTCAAATTTTTTGTGAGTGCATCTGCAATACTATCTTTTGATCGCATATCAACCAAAGTATCAATATCTTGTTCTATTAGATAATTCAGTGTTATATGTTTCAGTCTAATATGTCTCCTCTTACCCTTAAAGAGTGGATTTTTTATTACTGAAACTGTAACTTGATTATCACATATCAAACTTAAAGAATTAATTTTTAAACAAGTTAATGGAATATCTATTGAGATTCATCAATGTCCTACATTGTATCAGTAAAGATACTCAAAACAGTGTAGAATATATTTTCATATTTCAGTCCAAATTGAATTTTTCGCTTCCAGAAATTAAATTCAGATCCAGTAAAAGTTTCCAGTTTGACCATCTCAATCGCAACACGTTTATATATTCTTTTATATATTTAAATAAATAATTAAATAACAAAAATTATATAGAAAGAAAGTTGGAACAAATATACTTGATTCGAACCAATAATTAAATCGAATCGATAATTTGAATCAAACCAATGATTCAAATCAAACCAATGAATTTAACCGAACCAGTTTCAAATTTTCACGCTCCGAGCTCCACTGAGTCCACCTTCACAACTCTTGACTTAGTTTGCTTCTCGTAACTTTCCATCTGTTATTCTTTCTTCTTCTTTTCTTAATTTTGTTTATTAACTCCCTTTAATTCAATGCGGGGGCATTTTTTTTTTTTTTTTTTAATTTAATCAATAACTTGAATCAAGAATAAAAAATCTTGAAAATTATTTAATTAAAAACCTTGAATCCAAAAAATTAGAAAATCTAATGTTTTAATATTATTAGGGTTTTAAGTCAAATAATATGCGATTGCTTGAAACATTACACTCTAAATATCTAATTTGAAAATATTTAGCATACTGCTCCTAACTAACATATATATATATATAATTATACTAGGATTAAACCAGTTAATATACTCTTACCCATTAAATCCACTACAAAAGTTCATTATTTATTATAATTTATATTATAATATATATTAAGATTATTTAATATATCCAATATTATCTATAACAATTATTCTCTATTAGCTTCGTGTAACAGTTAAATTAAATATATTGTAAGTAAATTTTTAGGTTTAGGTAATTGTTACTAGGATCATTTTTTTTTTCTTTATTTTTTTTTTTGAACACGTAATTGCTTGCATGATTCTATACTAATATACATGAATATGTACAATGTAGACCATAAAATCAGACTAATCCTTAAGGGTTGAATTCATGCACTACTTGAAGAGCCATGTCGTATGCGATGACAATTCACAACTTCAAGAGCCATGTCGTGTGCAATGACGACCATGTACAAGCCATAACTTAATCTCTAAACCCTTTTTAATTAGTTATATTATTGTAGTTTATTATTATTATTATTTAAATACCGTTAATTATTATTATTAAATAGTTTTTTATTCAACTGTGAGGCCTTGTTTGGGTTTAACTATTCATAATAATTATTAGTTGTTAGTTGGTCACTGATAACTCATAACTGCTAAGTAGTTGCTGATAATTTATTATAAGTATTTGATAAATTTATTATTAACTGTTATTTATTAATATGTTTAATAATTATTAAAAATAAATATTAAATTTATCTTTTTATTTAAATATTACTTTAAAATAATAATTTAATCTTTTTATTTAGTAACTATTTGATTATCTAATAGCTAACAATTATGATTAATCAAACATATTTAATGCAATTGTTGAGATTTAAAAAGCTAATAACTGCATCAAAAATTTTTATTAGACACTGAACATTTAATTCAACTAATAACTTTTACATTCATAACAGCTGAATTAATACATTTGATAAAGAAAATAAAATAACAATTAAGAATTATCTAGAGTCCAAATAATTATTATTTTGAAAAACTCCATTTTAAAATTTATTATCAACATGTCATAGCTAATTTAAATTTAAATTAATTTATCCCTATAAAAACTATTATTAATAAAAATATTTTCAAATTAGTTTTGTATAACTGTAATTATAATAAATAACTATAAAAATATTTTATATAATATTTATAAAATTAGATATTCTTTTTTAGAAGAAAAATTATATAATTACTTGTAATTTTTCAACTACTAATTTTATCATATTTACTATTTATATCACACATTAAAAAAATAATTAAAATAAAAATAAATAATACACTTAATTGTTATTTAATATTTCAATAATAATAATTAACAAAATTTTACCCAACAATCATTTTTCTTTTTATTATATAATATGCAATTTTAAGCTTAATGTATTCATAACAAACCTACCATTTATTTTCCACACTAAAATATAATTTAGCGGTAAGAATATATTTCCTATATAATAAACTCATATTAGTTATCTCCTCTCAATGTAAAAATAAAATAAAATAAAAAAGAACACCTTACCCCTTGTTTTGATCATGCAAGATGATTAGTTTATTATGCAATCACACGACTTTATATATATATATTTTTTTCGGAAGGTTACTTTCAAATAATGAGATTCACAAATTAAATAAAAATAAAACTCTATTATAATATTTCATGGTTATTTTTTTAAATTTACAAGTGGTTAACCCTTAGCTGCATAATGGGATGTAGTCATCCTTTTTAATAATTTTTATCATTATTAATAAAAAAAATTTAATTATAATAATTAATTGATAGAATAATTTGAAAATGAAAATTTTCATACTAGTAGTGAGCTCTTGTTTTGAATGGGTTTTGATAATATTTTTTATTTATATTTTTTAATAAATTAATATATATATAATCAAGTTTATTATATACCAATCAATTAAAAAAGATGATAAAAAATTATATATTTATTAGAATAGGTAAATTTTAATTGAGATCTATAAAATGTGGAAAAAATTTAATGAAGTCACTCAATATATTTTTACTCACATGATTTGTTAAAAATTAATTTTAAAATTATTATTGAAAATGAAAAATATTATAGTTTGTGAATTTTTATCTTAACAATTTTTTGACTGACACGTATATATAAAACGTTATTAATAAGAAAACAGCCTACATTGATTTTAGCCTGTTCCATTATTTTTGCGAGGCTGGAATCGGTTGGATTTATCGATTTGTAAGGTTTAACCAAATCAAGCTATTATGTTTGAAAATTTTTCATATTAAATTAAACTATTATTATAATTAAATTATCGGTTTGATTTGATTTAATTTGATTTAGACACTATCAATTTATCAATTTTAAATCAAATATATATTTTTTATAAAATGTTATTATTTTATTATAAATTTTGAAAAAAAAATATCGGTAATAAATATTTTCGAAAATAATATACAACATAAAATTTTTCTATTTTATTAATTAACACATCCAAAATTTATTTTTTAAAATTACTTTTTATAAATGATTTTTTTTTTAAATTTTAAACAAATGTTAGGTTAAAAAAATGCTAATGTATAAAAAATAAAAAATAATATTAAAAATCAATATATATAATTTCGATTCGATTCAATTTAAAACTGAAAAAGACTTACACTGTAATCAAATTGAATCATAAATTTGCTTTATTTTTAAAATTGAAATCAAACTAAATAATTATAAAATTATTGATTTAATTATAATTATTTCATTTTAATGGGATAAGATATAATTTTGACATTGATATTTAGTTTTAGGAGCACATCGACTCTTAATATTTTTTTAGATATAATTTTTACTTTAACCTCAACACTTCTCTTCGGATCAAAAAGTAATTGGCAAATAACAATTTAGTCCATAAAATTTTATTTATTTAAAAAAAGTATTTTTTAAAATAAAATAACAACTAAATAAAAATTAATTATTTTATTTAATTAAAATTAAAATAAATATTATTTTTAATTTAAAAATACTTTTTATTAAATTAAATTAATTAATTTTTATTTAACTATTTACATTTCTAAAATTAAAATAAATAAAATTACTTTAATTTATTTTCTATTTTTATATATTTAATTAAAAAATATTTTTTATTCAACTAAAATTAAAATAATTCAAAATAAATTATTTTTCTCTTTTTATATATATATATTTCTTACTTTTTTATTTAATTAAAATTAGAATATTAAAAAATATATGTCAATAATTTTATGTATAATATTTATACATTATATTTTTATTTATTTATTTTATATATATATTAATTTAAAATCAAAATAAATAATATTACTTTTATTTAATTAAAATAATTACTTTTTATTTAATTATTTAATTTATTTTCTTATTTTTTGTATATTTGATTAAAAAAAAATATTTTCTGTATATTAAAATAAAATTATTTTATTTTGTTAAATATGCAAAAAATAATTTTATTTAATCAAATATACAAAAAGAAAAAAAAGAAAAAAATTACTTTTAAAAATTAATTATTTAATTAAATAAAAAGTAATTTATATTAATTTTAAATTAAAAAATATATAAAAATAAATAAATAAAATTATATATGAATATTATATATATATAATTATTCACATATATTTTTAAATATTCTAATTTTAATTATTAAATGAAAAGTAAGAAAAGATAAATAAAAAAGAGAAGTTGACGATATTTTAGGAATGACAATATTTAAAAAAAGAAGTGCAATCAGTTTTTATAATTTGATTATGTCAATAAATTTGATCATTTTATTTAATTTTTTATTAAATTTTAATAAAATAACTAAAAGTATTTATATATATATATATATATATATAAAATAAGAGATAAATAATTTATTTTTAATTATTTTAATTTTAATAAAATAGAAAAATAATTTTTTGATTAAATATATAAAAATAATTTTTAAATTTTATAAAAATAAGAAAATAAATTAAATAATTAAACAAATAATTTTATTTATTTTAATTTTAGAAAAATAAATAGTTAAATAAAATTAATTATTTTAATTTAATAAAAAGTAATTTTAAATTAAAAATGATATTTATTTTAATTTTAATTAAATAAAATAATTAAGTTTTATTTATTTATTATTTTATTTTATTTTATATATTTAATTTAATAAAATATTTTTTTTATAAATAAATAAAATTTTAGAGATTAAATTATAATTTATTAATATTTTTTAATCCTTATGAACTTAACAATAATAGTGCACGAAAAAAAAAATTAAAATTATAAATTTTAATAATAACAAAATTAAAATTATATTTAAAAAAATATTAAAATTTGGTGTGCTCCTAGAGTCATACATTCCTTATCCTTATTTTAATTTAATTAAGCCGCCACCGGCGTCCTGGATTTAATCATTTAACAATTTGCGTTGCCTTTTTTTGGTTACATATGCGCTGTGCGTTGAACTAAAGTCTAAACACATAAATTTTTAATTATTTTAATTTTAATTGTTTGAATACGACAGCAACAAAGGGCCATAATAATTATGTTTCGGATATAAATACCCTTCGAAGAAGCATCCATACACACTCCAAGAATCTATAGATACTACAATCTTTAACATTCTTCTATCAATCTTTACTGATTTTCCTATTCAATTGAACAAAACAGAAAAGGAGGGGAGAAGGGTCATTGGTTGGGCAGCTAGAGATTCATCTGGACATCTTTCACCGTATTCATTCACTCTTAGGTGAGTCTCTCTCTTTCTCTGTTAGTGACTGATACGTGTTTTTGGCTTTACAGTTAATTTTATGTAGCTATGGAGAAAAATATTATGTGAAAATATTGTTAGAGATAATTGAAAACTATTTTTAGAGTGAATTTAACATGTATTCCAATAGTAAAAACCTCTAAAGTAGTTAAATATAACAGTTTGAAACTGAAAAGTGATACTTTTTCAATAAGCAGGTTGTAACCTGAATTGCTTTTAATGTCCCCATGAACAGGAAAACAGGTGCAGAAGATGTAGTGTTCAAGGTTTTGTACTCTGGAGTAGACCATACTGATCTTCATCAAGTTAGGGGCGAGATCGCTTCCACCAACTACCCTTTAGTCCCAGGGTATATTATATACATAATTTATTGATTTGTATTATGTAGTTATATTGAACTTCTTAATTATTTCTTTGTTGGATTAATTTGAAGGCATGAAGTTGTGGGAGAAGTCATAGAACTTGGACCAGAAGTAAGGAAATTCAAACTTGGAGACATAGTCGGAGTTGGCTGTATAATTTGGTCTTGTGGGGAATGCTTAACCTGCAAGGCCAACATGGAACAGTATTGCAATGAAAGGATCCCAACTTATAATGCCATAGATAAAGATGGCATAACCACTCAGGGAGGCTACTCTTCTGCTATGGTTGTCCATCAAAGGTGAGTAAACATCAAGAAAACAAGTTTATTTGTTCGAGGCCTATTTGGTTAGCTATTGGCAGTTAGCACTCAGTAGTTAAATGTTAGAGGCTAGATAATCAAATGCTGTTAGTTAGAAATTTCAATTTGACAGTAAGATTCTAACATGTTTAGTTGTCTACCAATTATCCCAAACCAGTAGTTGGGTTGCTTCCTCAAGTTTTTATAGATATAACACTTTATGACTGGATCGTATGCAGCTTTGTGGTTAGGATACCAGAGAAGCTTGCGCCAGAGCAGGCAGCCCCTCTATTATGTGCTGGGGTGACAGCTTATAGTCCATTGAAACAGTTCAATGTGTCTAATAAGACTTTCAAAGCTGGAATTCTGGGTTTAGGTGGAGTTGGTCATCTAGGTGTGCTTATTGCCAAGGCAATGGGCCATCATGTGACTGTGATAAGCTCTTCCGAGAAGAAGAGAGAGGAAACTTTGGAGCATTTAGGTGCTGATGCTTTTCTGGTAAGCTCTACTGCAGCTGAGATGGAGAAGGCTACAAACAGCCTCGATTACATTCTTGACACTGTACCTGCCATGCACTCTTTGGACTCTTATTTATCACTTCTCAAGGTTGACGGAAAGTTTATCATAGTTGGGGCTGCTCCAAAACCACTGCAATTTATTGCCAGTACCTTAATTACAGGTATGTAATTTCCTTCATATCCATTTTCAACACCACGATGCATTTTACTGAGTCTTCATTTTGATTTGTCGTCCAGGGAAGACAAACATAAGTGGGAGTTTTGTCGGAAGCATAGAAGATCTACAGGAAATTCTGGAGTTCTGGTCAGAGAAGGGTTTGACCACAATGATAGAGGTGGTGAAGATGGATTATGTGAACAGGGCATTTGAGAGAATGGAAAGGAATGATGTAAGGTATAGGTTTGTGCTTGATGTGACTGGAAGCAATCTAGAATGAAGCAGATCCTCTCTCAGTAGCATCTTATTTTGAGTAATATGATTGATATGATATCAGAGATGATGAAGATACCATCATCCTTCCTAGCACTTCCAAACTCAAATAAAGGATTTTCCCTTCCAAATCAGAATCCTGATTCTGACAACCAGATCAAAATCCTGCGCACGACATGAAAAGTTCAATGCACGTTTATTCTCCTTTGTTTTTCTCCTTTCTGTAAAAGAATAACATCAAGAATAAAATACATTATCAACTACTCAAAACAGAGATTTCCTATTTATTGATGCGAACCAAGTGGGTGCACAATCATTGTGCGTCTGATCAGCTAAAGCATTCTTTATCGCAGATGCTAATAAAACTATCAATTGTTCAACTTCACAAATGCATAGAATATTACATCTTTTAAAATGTGTAGCACATTTTACATCAGTGTTGGGTTCATTGTCAAATGCACATTTTAATCGCCTAAATTGAACTTAATCCTTGCAAGTTGACAAATAAGTAATGAAGCAAACAAGGTCCCTCGTCAATGCACATAGCCTCATCACTAAAAATTCCATCCCTGAAAATTGACAAACAATGCTACTGTTACAACAACAATTACATGCTTCACCTCCCAGTCGTGTTAAATCAGCAGATGACATGGCAATATAGTCAGATGGTCTGTTGTAGCTTTTTTTCACCAACTGATAGGAGAAAATAACAGATAAGTGAGAGCATTTGAGCAACTGCTCACTCATCTTTTCCTTTGCCTTTGCCTTCAGAACCTTTAGATCCGCCATAAGCTGAAAGGAAGAAAGTACTTTGATTCTTCTGCAGAAACCTGCAATGCATCAAAAATATAATTTTTCAAACACACCAAGTTGGCATTACATAGCAAAAGCTCGATATACATGACAAATGCTGGAAAACTATACAAGCTCAATATATAATCAGAAAAATTGTATGATACAACTTTGAAAAGTTGAAATATATTTTCTAACATTCTATTAACTTCAAAATCTGCTTTTGATATCACTAGGCAATGTATTATGATCATTACCCATTGATCTTGAACAATAAAAGTGCCTCATTCAAAGAGAGACAACTTGTTTGCCTCAGAATTTGTTTTGCAGAGACGATAGTAACGTTGAGAAATTCTTTTTCAAGAGAGTTTTATGTTATTGAGGATTTTACTAGAGTAGAAGATATCCTCGTTAGATTAATTAAGCATATAGTATTAGCTTGTGGAATAATTAACTCAGCTTTTGAAAAATAAAATTCCCTTTTAGTTCATTAGCAATCATTATTTCATAAGCTAGAGGATGCTAATATAAGACATTGGCCCTGTGGATCATTACATAGTCAATTCATTCTTTCAGTTCGACGAACAGCAAGGTATTCAAAATCATCATGAAAAAGATGAATGTAGGAGAGCATGCAAATATTCAATCAGAATTCCTAGTGTTAATTTTTTGTCTAAAGAATAGTAAATGCTAATTTAATGTGCAAGGAATCAGCTGATACTTGAGAAAGTCGAGTAATTTCTGCTGCATGCGTGTCAATGTCTCCTCTTCAATGTTCACGTATGCCAATAGCTCAGGTAACTTGACTGCAAGGAAAAAAAATGCCATTCTGACTACATTAATTCTCATCAAACAAAACTAGTCAAAAGCATTTTTAAGAAACTTGATTAACACTTACCACCTTTAGACAAATCAAGAAAGCAATACTAATACTCATTAGAAGGCCAATCAAAAAGCACAAGCACCAGTGTGATAAGCATACCAAAGAGACGCAACAAATGTTCAGCACCATATATAGTTGATGGAGATGTGTCATTTTCAACAGCATCATGATACTGTTGGCGCTCTTTCTTGTATAGGAGCATCACTGGTAATGCTTTATCAAAATAACAACGTATGCCTTTCAAAATTTCTCCTACTGAGTTGGTTATCCTGTGCCAAAGAAAATATAGTCCATGCCACAATTATCAATGCAAACTAAGGCATTGCAAATCCGCACCTTAAAAGAGGATAAGAAATTTGGTATTTCTTTGCAAAAAAACCTACTGAAAACAAATTGAAAGCAACACTGGCTAATGTGTATATGCATACCAAGACAATTACAAGCATTTTTTTTTAACATCCATGTGCATATGTGAAATTCCAACTAATGACAAATCAGCAATAGACTGCCCAATACATGCTCATCTTTGAAGCAATTGTTGCATTTTGAAATGTTCTACATTTTGCAAACCAAATTAAAATTTTATATCATTTGACTGGCTTATCCTCGCCTTTCTCTTATATATCCAACTGAATTAGAAAATGTTCCACCTTCCATGTGACTCTGATTTTACCTAAATATGTGAGCAGTAGTTTTCATTTTTGGGTCATCCTAGGTACACCATTTAATTCTGTGCTTTCTCAAGTAGCCAGTAGCCACAAAACCAGTAGCAATTCAAATTTATCAAAGGAAAAACCAGAGTGACTCGTAACAAGTTTCATATCAGGCTTTATAAAGTTATTTGCCACATAGGAGTTAATTATGTTTATCTTGTTTCATTATAAGTAAAGGCTATCTTGACACTATGGGAGTTGCAGTTGAACAATAAAGGGAATGATAGATTTTAATACATGGGAAAGGAAAAGAAAGGAAATGAGAGGCTAAGCAATTATTTTATGTTTGGATGTTCGCAAGGATAAGAAAAGATTTTAGGTATTAAGTATAATATTATCTTTTTAAAAAATGATTATTAGCTAAGAGGAAGGAACAATTCTTATTCCCTCAATTTTGGAGGGAAAGCAAAACGGGATTTTATGCTATAATTAATCCATGTTATCCTTTATTTTCCAACCTCATTAAACATCCAAGCAAGGAATAAGTGCTATCTGTTCTCTTTTCCTTTCCTATTCTCTCTTATCCCCTCATCCAAAACAAAGTGTAAGGAATGTACATTATTCTTTATTAAAGTCTATAGGCCTGTAAACATGTAAGCTTATAAATGGACAAGTGTTGAAACCCACTTACACAAAACTAATTGACTTGTATTAGGTCCAACACCCACTCACTTATAAATTTTCTATATATTGTCATTATCAGATGTGTGAGACTTTTTCCAACATATCCCTTCAAGTGCAACCGAGCTTGGTCCGTGGCCTAACTGTTGGGATAACGCAGCGGGATAAATCACAATTATAGTGTATGAATAATTGTACAAAAAATTATACCAAGAATAATTCCCAGGAAAGATTGGAGGAGTCACAATCGGTCTCACTTAAAACCCAATTTCCTTAGACAGAATTATATCTCGAATAATTAATTGCACAATATATCATAACTATTTTAGTGAAACAATATAATACTGCAGAAAATAATAAATAAAATGACACAACAAATTTAACGTGGTTCACCC